>WIQG01000549.1:0-68543 GCA_014925785.1 Mycena galopus ATCC 62051 | reverse complement strand
AAGGCGGGCAGACCTTGACTCCGCCATATACTCCTAGAAGTAGTTTAACACATATCACAGTCCATGTGCGCCCAAAGCTTACCTGTAGCGAAAAGTTCGGCTGTGGTTCCATCGATCCCCAGACTGGCGAATATCGCAGGGCTAAAGTAGTTTATCGCATTGGTGCCGGTCCATTGTTGAAAGAACATGGTAAGAGCCGGAATAAAACATCGTAGGGCGATACCCCCGACTCGCCCATCCGCCTGAACTGCTGAACGGTAGAAGATGTCGATTTCCAACAAAATCGGCTTTGATTTCCTCGACTGTCTCCACAATAATGAGATCATCGACAGTGGTGCCGCTCAAAGACGCTAGTGTTTGTGTTGCGCGGCCGTATTCTCTCTTTGAACCATGTAACGGGGTGATTCAGGCAGGAACGGCATCGCCAGGAGAAAAAGCACCCCAGGAACGATCCTATTGATCATTTCAGCACGCAAAATCAAGGAGACGGTCGCCACCTACTGGATCGCGAAAGGGACGCGCCACTGACTCTCCCCGGAAGGAATGTTTTTAGAGGCAAAATAGTTGACCCAAACTCGAAAGAGGTGAGTTGCCAAAATATGCCAGAAATGAAAAGGGCACACAAGAGACCATGATCCCAAAATTAATGGCGAGTTGTATTAGTCCTGTGCAACGACCGCGAATGGCCTGCGGAGTTTATGAACGAGTAAGAAGCGATAAAGCGTAGAGAATACCTGTGGAGTGCATTCAGAGATGTAGGCGGGGACGAGTGCCGCCACCATCCCGACTCCGATCCCACCCACAAATCTGGTGCAACGTGGTTCTTATCTAAAGTTCAACTAAAATGGTCTGTACGTACCGGCCAGCGTAAAGCAGACCCAGGGCGTATTCCCGAGTTCCTCCTAAGCCGACCAAGATTTGACTCGAAGAGCCAATGACATATATTAAGCCTGAAGCAAGAAGACAAGGTTTGCGCCCCATGCCGGCTGGAGAAGGACCCAACGCCTAATGCTCCGAACCTAGACTTGTGATTTCTCGGAACACTCAAGACAAAAAATCAGCTCCTACAGGCAACCGAGCTGGAGGATTGCAACAATGTCGCCCTTCACCGACGCTTGTTCTCTAGGATTCATCTCGTCCAAACGAAAATAATGCTGAAATGAATCGAGGGACAGGACCCCTCCAATCAACCCACTGCCGACACGAGGTGAATTCAAGAGCGAATACTATGCAGCCCTGATTACACGCACATGTCATAGCCATAGAAGAGACTGCCAAGGGCGACGGAGAGCGCCAGAACATATGCATTTCTATATCTCGAGATATCTTCCAGTTCCGATTTGAGGGTCATCGTGTTGAGGAAAAGTATCCCCACCAACTCCGCAAAGCCGGACAACGAGCAAGCTGCCAAAGAGGTTACGTCTACTAAGTCGTAATAGATTAGTGCCACCGAGCCGGGCACTGTGAGCTGTTCTTGAAATGTCCAGAACCCCTTCGCGTACGACTCGAAGTCGGAAAGCTGGGTATTAGTGGCGAAGATATAACGATAATTCTCTATGAAAGTGTCGGCGTTGTGGTGGTCGTTGGAACCAATTCGTTTGAGGCAATGCACGTGATCGATTTTTTCCACTTTGCACACCACCGAGACTCTACCAATTATGCCTGACCCCAAGCCATCCGCCCCAATATCAGGAGTTGTGGATGACCCCGCAAACATCCCCCCTCCAAAACTCGGTCTTCCCTCAACAGGCAACCTAGTCACCGATTCCTTCCGAGTGAGGGACACCGCAACAATACCAGTACCGCTAACGAGGTCGCGCGCTAGTAAAGAGTGCTTTTCACATCGGGGAGGTCCCCTGCGCGCGAAATAGCCTTCTCGCCGGAATCGCAAGCGGCGTCGGGATTGGTGCCATACGAGCAATGTCTGCGCGTGCGTATTCGCGGCTTTTTTTCAGGCTTAGATTAGGCTCACGCGTCGTCATCTAGACCCCGTAATCGCAGGCAGCTGGGGTATGTTTACTTTCGCAGTTATTTCGACCACTTCATTGTGAGTCACTCGCACGCAACCTCTACTTCAATAGAGCTGACTTTTTATTCCCCAGTCATCTTTGCACGAAGAAAATTGAGAGCCAGCAACAATTAACGCGGATTGCAATCGAGAAGCTACCGAAACAATTACGATTGAAGAAAGAGGACGATAAAGAGCCTAGTTCGACCTAAGCATTTCAACTCCAGTCTTCGGCGTTCTCCCACACGTCTTTATCCCAGTTCACTACGAGCGTGGGGTCGTCCTGTATCGATGAGTATGAAGTCGATGACCATAAAAATATGGAATGTGTACCTTGAACTTCCGCTGGAATTCTGTAAATCCCTGGGTCAACACATAGATTTCCTGAGGCTTGTCTCGCGCGAGATCCAACTTGTTGCGTTTTTCTTCGTAAATCTTCGATGTCTCAATTACAACAGAGCTCGATAATTTTGTGAGATACGCTTACACGCGCCGCTTGAGGACCTCTGAACGCGTTGAGTATGCGTTCCAGTTGGAGAAACTGGCGCATACGCACCGCACCTGCGACAACGCGCAATGAAAGACCATAACCTTTACATCGGCACTCTTCTGCACGAGGTCATCCACAGACGTGCGAAACTGCCGTGAAGGCATGTTCACAGCGTTCGTGATGTTTCCGCCAGCATAATCGTCGTCCCGCACATCTACGACGAGATAGTCCTGGTTCGCGACCTTGTCGCTCTTGATCATCTCCGCGAGTTTCTACCACAATTCAGCGCACAGCCGGGGGATGGAGAGCGCCGGGGTCGTACGTCGCCTGAGATGTATTTGTATGCCATGGTACGGGAGAGCAAAGTCAAGTGGCGGATCGAGGTTGATCGAGAAAAGGAAAGCAGCATTGATCGGTGATCGCTCAATATGTATGAACGAGATTAGATATGGCTTATCAACGGAAAGAAGGCCTCTAACGAGCCTGAGGACATTGTGAAACAAGGAAATCGGCTACACACAGGCATAAGGATCTACTAAGCCCGACGATATAACAACGAGTGTCAACGACTGCAACAACGACTAGAAGGGGTCTGGACAAAGTCTGGATCCGGGTTTTCTGACCACAGCCGTGCCTGCAATCTGGTGCATGAGCTACGGAACACGAATGGACGAGGATGGGGCGGCTGTGTGGTAGCGTTCAAAGAGGAAGCTGAGGATACACGGACGTATGGCTGCTGTGGAACGAGAGTCCTGTCGGCTCCAAGCTCTATGATGGCATTTGGGCACCAGCCGTCGATAGAAGGCGCAAGGACTCCATTCCGTCCAAGTTGATGATATTATAGACCACCAAGCAGTCCCCAAGGCGGACTGAACTAATTCCCTTGAACCATTGAGTTCCCTCTGGAGTTTGCCTCAGAGAGACTAGCGCGTGGTAGGCCAAGTCTCGCGGATGGCGATACCAGTGCATCGTTGAGTCCTCACAGCTGGGGTTCACGGGGTAGAGGAAGTCCAGAGCCGCAGAGAACAATGAATGGCTAGAAATGGGTCCTGGCAGAACCCAAAGCAATGAAGGTCTGAAGAAGCAGATGTATTCTCTGGCGACGATATTTATGGTGTAGTCCGTCTAGAGTCGTTCTACTCTTTTGTTTCTGTCGTAGGAAACCGTCAACTCATGGGATATCCGGACACATAATATCACATACCGAGCTTTCAAGCCCTTCATTTGCTCTCCTCCTTCTCTTCCTCCTTCTCGCTCTCCTTTTCGTCTTTAGGCGGTTCGGCAGCCTGGTTGTGAGATGAGTTTGGGGGAGCGGGTCACACCACAGGACTCACAGCATCGGAGGTCGACTCTTCAGCCTTCTGAGCAAAATGAGCTAACGTCGAGACACACGACTAGACGGCATACTTACTGCGCCACCCTCCGAGTCGTCCGCCGCCTGAGTTAACCGTGTCGGTCGGGAAGCTGTGAGAGGAAAAGTACACGTACGTTGGTTGAGCTCGAAGCTTCCGCCTCGTCATCCTTAGCTACCGCTTTGGATGCATGGTCATCCTCCGCCACCGCTTTGGACGCATGGTCATCGTGCGCCTCGCCGTGCGCGGCATGCGCGTCGTGCGAGTCATGCCCGTGGTGGCCCGCAGCGATCTTCTTTTTAATTTCGAGCGTGTCCCGCAATAAGTACGCCAGCTTTTGGCGTTGCGATTCAGTTCATTGCACTTAGCCCAGTCCAAGAAAAGCTCACAGCGGGGACAGAGACGACCGCAGCACCAATCTAGAGGTCTCTGAGAGCTAGTATAATGCAGCGCGCGGGTAGACGCACAATCCAGGGCATGTCGGACTTGGGCTTGAACTCGTGGGCGTGTGCAGTCGCGTCTGCGCTCATGAAGCGCTTTGCGGGCTGCGCTTTCGAGCGCACAGACCGGGCTGCGCGAGCGGTCGTCGAGAAAGCCTGTCGGGACAAACGGGATGCCATGGGGGGTCGAGTTCAAGTGCAAGTACGGATCAATGCGCAACGCCGCGCGGATGTATTCGGGGCCTAGACACGACAAACAATTCGACGGGCAACAAAGCTACATAGCGGCGCATTCTAACACTCCCAATCCAACCCAGTCCTCGACATGAACACCAGCCCCATCGCAGCCTGGAACGGGTCGCTCTTCGCGAGGTCGGGGTCGAGGAGCCGGTCGTGCATTTCGTCCAGCGTCATCTCGCGAACGGTACCGTTCTCTTCTTCGAAATACCCACCCTGCAGAACGGTGAGGTGCTTTGCTATGTCCATGTCGAACACGCTGTCCTCGTCCGCACTGTACTCGTCCACGGGAGCTACCGGCGTAGCGCGCTTCACAGGGCTCGCGGGAGTGAGATTGAGCATCTAACAAGTAGGGTCAAGGAACGAAACGGGAAAGCCAAAATGCAGGGCGTTACGCTGCTGAATAGAAGGTTGTCGTCGATGTTGAATTCTGTGGCCACGGTGGACTGAGAGTCATCGTTTTCGTTTTCGAAATTATGCTTGGGAATGTAGGAAGCCAGATGAGAAGGGGTAATCAGCGGGTGCGTGTGCTTGATCGGCTCATTGGAAAATGAAGAATTGAAAGGGGAGCGCAAGTTGTGGATTGGGGTGTTCGATGTAAACGGGGAGATCTCCGCAGTTCTGTTAACTGTAGCGCTAGCGTGGGGTGGAGGGAGGTGATTTCCGACAAAGAGCGAGGGTAGCGCGACGGGATTGGGTACAAACGAAGAAGGGGAACTGTGGGCATAGGTGTCGCGGACAGAAGGAACAAGGAGGGGGGCTGCGTGATTATAAGGGATGCCCCAGGCGTTCACTGGTCGTTGAGCAGGATTGACATTCTCGGAAGACTGCCGCAGGAGGACCATTGCAGGGGCAGGGTGAGAGTACTGATATGAAGACTGCATGTGAGAACGCTGATAAGCCGAATTGGGAGACAGCTGGGGGCGCGAAGCGGAAGACTTGTGCTGCTGGTTGGGTGTCTCCGTGGACTGTCGCGGAAGGAGCATTGCGCCGGCAGGGTGAGAATGCTGGTAGAGAGACTGCTGGGGGTGTTGCTGAGAAGGAGACTGCTGGGGACGCGAAGCAGATGGCTGCAGGGGGGGCGGCAGCTGGAACTTTGAAAAGATGGGCGTGCCAGCAAAATATACACTGCTTCCGGGTACTGCGTGCGAAACAGGAGAGATGTTCTGGCCGGAGGCCGAGGGGTAGGTGGCGGGAGGTGGATTCGCGGGGGTGGGATTTCTGCTGCTGGAAGGAATGCGTGAATCATCGGTATCTGGTGCGATTTGCCATTCCGGCGGAGACGATTCAAGTTTGGGTTGGCGAGCGGAGCGTCGACGCCCTCTCTTCAGTGGTGGCGCGTCTTCAGGCTCTGATTTCACTGCTGCACGCTTCTTCGGCCGTTCGTCCGAACCTTTCTCGCTCTTTCTGAAGCGAGTGACCCACGACTTGATCCATGTACGAGTGCTGCGAAACAACAGTTCAGGTTAGAGTTCTTTGAGGCAATTACGAACGCACAGGCCAGTTTCCGTGCTCAGTTTGATGCACTCTTCCGCGGTGAAGCCTCTGCCAGGAATCAATGCAATGCTAGCCTTGAGGATCTTGAGCTGCTCAGGATTTGCGCGTACTGTAGTAGAGTCAGTGTGCGCGCCGCAAAATGTGAGCAAACTGGCCTGGTTGTCTTTTCGGTTTCTCTATATCCGAGTCGTTCATCTTAAGCCTTTGATGCCGTGTGACAGCGTGACGAGTCACTCAACGACTCAACGCCAAAGTCCGAATAAGGCAATTAGAGATCGTTTTCGATATATGGACTGTATGTAGCAGATCCGAGCCATTCGGCGACTCGGAGTAAGTTTAAACCGTCGGGGGATATTCTTCGGCGCATAGGTTCCCAAAAATGATAAGGTAAGTAGACCTAGGTAGGACTGGGCGCAGATCTCGGTTGCATTATTTGGGGGCTTTCTAGATGTTCAAGTATAATGGAGCGCGTGGGAAACGTCTCTATTCAACTTATCTGGAGACAATCTGGAACCTTTAAGAGTCAGTTGGGAAGGCATATATACAACATTGCTTGACTCAGACTACCTTGTTTGAGTCCACAATGGAAGTTGTACAGCATGCCCGCTTGATTTCAACTCAGACAATAACGTCTTTCCTTTAGCATCAGCTAGTTTGTGTCGTCTATTCACAGCTGACTTGCAGCCTTGAAGGTAGTCAGTTTAAACCAACTTGAGACATCTCGGAATTCTTCATCTTGGGGCTCACGCCGGGGCCATCGCAAAACTAATGGTTCTACTGTATTTAGGAACCTCCGAGGGTTGAATGGGTAGAACTGAATCTCCGGCCGAGTAACACTTCTAAAGTACCCCAAGAATAACCAAGATACAGCCATCTCACGAATGGCAATGAAACATACATGACCCGGTTTGGGCCGATCAATTTTTCGATCCCGACAAAAGGTTTTCTTTTTGATTTAATTTTCAGGTGGGGAATCGAATGCTGACTGAGACGGGAGCTTCTCGCAGGGACGGGAATGATTTCTGGAAGTTGAAAATTAACATTGTGACAGATCTCAGATTAATGAAAAAGTCTTGCGATTCTGTTCTTGAGTGTTCGAGGTACAACCCCTGCCGTGGCGCAAAGAAAAAGATTCCGAGAAGGAAGAAATAAATAACAGACAAAAGAATGAATAGCCCACCGCGAGGGTCGAACTCGCAGCCTTCAGATATTCCAGACGTAGGAATCGACCCGCCTTCGTAAAAGTCTGACGCTCTATCCGATTGAGCTAGGCGGGCAATGTAGAATGGGCTCCCGGCCTTGGTACCTCTCTATTAGTATCAAGGCCTAGGAGGACAACCTCTTTTTGTTCAGCATGGAAATGTGCGTTATTAAATGCTGACAGTGATTCTTTTGATTCATATGTACCACCAAAGAGCATCATTGAACACAAATTACACAATTACAGGAGTTATTAGCTGCCCTGATAATCGACTCCAGGTTATTCTTGTGTTCGCCGCTGCATGAGCAGACTTGGAAACTCAGGTACAGTTTTAGAAAGTGAACTCTGGAACAAAGCACAAAAACCCAATTATTCACCAGTACTTATATCAGCAGTGAGGCCACTAGATAGACAACAACTCCTTTCCTTTGTCCCCTGACCAAATATAGTGTTCAAACAGTTGGGAATCTGACTTTTGAATCAGTTGTATAAGTCCTCACCCACTCTGAAAAATTGCACAACACTAGTTAAGGGACGAAAAATATCAGCGGTGTTCAAACAGTTGCGAAGACCTACACCGAGGTTCAAAACATCTGATTAACTATGCCTTGTTCACCTATTGTAAAACTTTCCCCCTCTTACTTCTAAAAAGGAAAGTTTGTCATAAGGTCTGACTAGGGAGACCAGCCTTGTTCTGCATTCATGAAATAATAATCACTGTCAGGTTGAACAAGGCAACTTCAAAGTTTTGATTAAAGTAGTTGAACTAATTCCCCAGCACCAGATATCTAGTTGAGGGGCAAATATATTAATAGCTTTCGAACAGTTCAAGTTGGTGGACCCACAGAATAGTTGAGGGGCCTACGCATTTGAATAAGTATCCGGTCCGTCAGGTACGCGCGTTTGTACGTACTTAGAGTCAATGAGACTTGATTATAGGCTGACTAGATTGGTCGGGATTTAAATTTGAATCAGATGAGGGCACTCGAAAAGAATCACATAACTAACCAGAAGAAGAATGTAGGCATGTTATCGTTCGGGCCTGAACCCCCCCAAAAAAACCTCTATGATGGAAATCTGGGATCTTTGGCATATTGACGCGGGAAGGACGTGTCGGCGCGCCGCGTAGATTTGAACCACTGTTCAATTTATGAGAGTCTCTGAGGTTGAACTTTGGCAAAGTTGGGCACAGAAACGCGTCGTTCCGCTTAATTTTCACGTCATTTTCCCAGCTGCTTTTACAGCAATCTCGGGTATGCGTCCCACTTGCGTCCCACGCTTGCAGCGCACCCAAAATGATTGAAATGTCGCGTAACACACGCTTGCCACGACCCTTGATTTGATAGCACCCGGTGCACGTGACTCGCTTCAACACTCGCCGCCAGGCGGACTTCCCCTTGTCTTCGTCCTGTTGTGTCGCGTTCCACGATGGACTCCCCTCAGCTGCAAGAGGGTTCTACTGACGTGTTCTCCATCTCTGACCAAGGTACTCTTCCTCCCCGTCCTCCTCCGTGCTCAACTCACAGTACATTAGTCCTGTCAGACAAGCTGCAGTTCGTGGAGGAGATTGGGTACGGTAACTGGGGTAGCGTCTGGCTCTGTCGACCCAAGGAGGACCCAGACTCCCCCGACGCCGATGGTCTCGTCAAACTCCAGGAAACCAAGATCGCTGTGAAGCTGGTACACCGATCCAAGACTTCCACGACCGCTGCACGCGTCAGATCATTGTATGTCGGCTTCTTGTGCTCGCATACTGTGCATTTGTAACCTCCTGCGACCGCAGATGGAACGAAATGAAGATCGTTCGGTCATTCAAGTCGGATCCACACCCTTCGATCATCCCGTTTCATTCGTTCATTATCACTCCTTCCTACGCGTTGATTACAATGTGAGTGCTTCAGATCGGCCAAAATCACCTCAGAGCGCCATGTCGAAGCATTTGACGCGTCCACCTCCCCTATACGCGTCGACACTGCTTGTTTGTTGACCGCTGTTTTCCCACTAGGGCTTTCCTTCCAACACTCGTGCCGGTCGAGGTTGACGAGTCTAAGGCTCGGGAATGGTTCCGCTTCCTTCTCTCGGGAGTCGAATTCCTTCACAAACGCGGTGTCGTACACAATGATATTAAGTAAGGGTATTTTGTATTGATAGTCTCCCACCTCAACGTTCCTTCAGGCCAGCTAATATCTTACTCTCCACCAAGAACATTCCCGTTCTGGTTGACTTTGGATTCGCGGAAAAGTACGACATTAAGTCCAGCACTGCGTTCCACAGCAATCTGTCTTATGGCACGCCCGAGGTAACTACTTCTAGCTCGCGTTTCAGACATATTTTCTCACATTTCACGCAGTATCTGTCTCCAGAGCGCGCGCGCGGTCTTCCCCACGACACAAGAAAGTCCGACGTGTGGTCCCTCGGCATTACCTTTTTCGAAATATTGATTGGTCGGACACCATTCGAGCATTCGGATTCAGAGCAATTCTCCACCAAGGAAGATCTTGAAAAGTACTGGGCGCGCACAGTGAGCTTGACTTCAGGTCTGATGTGAGAAGCGCTCATGTCATTCCGCAGCTTCGAGGGAAGTGGGTCGGCACCTGGAAGATGTCCAAGACTATGGAGAAGCTACTCCGACGTATGATCTCACCCAACGCAGACTTGCGCTGCACCTCTTCGGATGCTATGAACGACCCTTGCTGGCGTCCCCTCAAGGAAACCGAGAGCTCCCACAGTAATAAAATTTATTTTCAGAACGGAACGATTGAATTAACTGTGAACGCAGGACGATCGTCTAGTTACACTTCGTCGGTGGTTTTCGAGAAGGATGCTTCCAAGCTTGGGAACCCCATATCTCCTTGGTCAAACAACAGCAAGAAAGAGAACCGTTCACCCCCGGGTCTAGATTCAAGCTTCTCCAAAGAGGGCGACAGCATTCAGCGCAGCATCACCAAGTCCAAATCGCAACCAAAGGTCACCGCCTCGAAGAGTAAGTTCTCTGTGCCTGGCATACATGCCACGAAGCTCATGGGACCGCGTTAGTCCAAGTACAGGCCCGAAAACGCGTTCCGGTGCCTCCTATGGTGGATCTTTCGCCTATTAAAGGCTCTCCGCCAGCGTCGCCCCCACCTTCGGCCCAGCAGAACGTCATGTCCCTGGCTTCCCTTACGACCTCCGCAAACCAACGCCAACCTCTGGCGATGATCAGCCCACGCACCCGCGAAAACCTGCCGCAGCCCAAGCAAGCCGGCGAGCCGGCGAAGGATACCCGCAAAGTCAGGCCGCTGGCTGAACTTACCGCCGCGAACCGCAACGTCCCCAAAGACCGAGTGAAGCGGGACTCAGTGAAGGACCGCGTCCGGGAGTGGGAGCGAGAGAAGGAACGCTTACGAGAGATGGAGCGGTTAGATGAACTTGAGAGAGATCGGGATGCGCAGTTTGAAGCGGAGCGGGAACAGGCTGAGCGGCAGCGGAAGGCGCTCGAAGCTAGGGAGCGAGCACGCGACAAGGAGAATCAGAGCGCGGACGTATCTGAGATGCTTTCGCCTCCACGTCCAATTGCCCCGCCCCCAACACCTGGTAAGACTAGATGACCATTTGTTGTCTTGTGCCGCTGGTTCTGATTTTGCCTGCAGAAGTACTACGACCTCAGGCTGAAGTGTTGCTGCCGTCGTCGCCGAGTACTACCAACGTTTCTCCTCGGGGCAGCAGTTTTGCTATCCACAGCTTCAAGCACAGTGTCAAATTATCATTTGGTATGTCGGCATTGCTGTTCTCCGGAGAGCACGACGGTGACGCTATGTAGATAAAACTTTGCAGTTAATGGCGCAGGCCGCCAGCCGCAATGTGTCTTCTCGAACACTCGCGGATACTCCAGACGATGCCGCCTCCCGTCGCAGCCCAAGTCTGCGGCGGGAATCATGGGAAGATGAAGCCTTCGAAAGAGATGGTACCCTCCAAGCGCTTTGGTCCTCACCTGTGCTCATTGTTTTCTAGCCAAATCCTCTCTTCCCGTCGTTCGACATGCAGTGCATAACGAGCGAGTCGCAGCCGACAACCGGATGGACCGGATGGCCATCTGGATGCGCAACGTCGAGCAGGTCGTCGACGAGGCTCGTCAAAACTTTGCTTCATCCTCGAGAGAAATCACTCCGCTTCCCCCGCTGCCGCTAGCTCCTCTTTCTCGAGTAACATCTCATTCGCGGGCAGCGTCTCATTCCCGTACTGCTTCGCAGTCACAAACCTATCGCTCTTCGCGATTGCCCCGTAGGGTGCTTGCAGCCAGCCAAATCTTTGCCGACCATGTTGACTACAGTCAAAACACCTCGATGAATGCCGTCGCCTCTTCGACAGTTGCGAACACCGACATTAGCGAGGCAACGAGCCCGACTTTGACGAGGCCCCGTACACCGACTCGCCAGCGCCGTGCGACGGTCAGCGCACGTTCGCCAGAGCCTGCAGACGCGGACTTCGATATCGACGTGGAGACTGGATCTCCGTCAAAACGGAAGGAGAAGAGCAAGTCTCATGCGGCTCTTCTCGAGCGCCGCATCACTCCCGTCGCCCAGCTTGAATTGGAGATCGCCAAACGTAAGAACAACTTTGACATTGTTGCTTCTTTCATATTTTAACGACCCTTTCCAGCGATTGCGCCCATGCCTTCTCCTCGTTTGTCTGAGGTTCTGGACCGAAGTTACTTCGTCGCGTCCCCCGTTCGTCGGACATTCGATGAAGAGGAGCCCTCGCATACGGTCGAACGCTCCTTTGATGAGCTCAATTCTTCCCCGTTCCACGTCGAGCCGTATCCAGCACGAAAGGCTAATAACGCGCCTGCGCCCGTTCCCGACTCCCCGAGTCTCCGCCGCCTCGAGGGTGTCTACGACCGCTTCCTCATGGCCACCACGGGCGTCAAGCGCGTCGGTAAGGGTTACCAGTCGGATAACGCGGGCCCGGTATCGTATACTATCGGACCCAGCACGCCTGCGCCGCGCAACCCGCGCGCTTTCCTTTCTGCGCGCCGCGCGATGCGCCCGCCTGTCTCCAGTGAGGACAGGAACAGCGCGTCGGTCGACGAGCTGGGCGTGATGACCTACGCGGGACCAGGGACCACCACGCCGCGCGAGGGGAACACGACGATTACACTTGTGCGCCGCGCGTTCAAGGCTATCGTCCCCGGGAACAAGACTGTGTCTCGCCGGATCTCGCGCCACTTGAACTAGAGTCGCGCCGACTCTCGCTCCACCTCAGCCAGAGGCCGCGGCTTCCGTCACTCATCTCCAGCATCTATATCGGTTCACCATTTACCGATACTTTTCCTCCATCTCCTCTCCAGCATTTGTTATTCTACCTCATCATCGCCTCCGTCTCCTCGTTTATCGCTCATCCTCATCCATTTATCTCCCTCTCTCACCTCGCTTATTGGTGTTCCACTATCTATTTATTTGTCGCTCAGGACGCACTCGCCCTCCACACTCCCTTGTCACAATACTTTGCTCTCGTCCCTGCTACCTCGTCGCTATGTATATATTCGACCGCTTTCACGCTTTCGCTACGACTGCCACTCATCGTCCACGTATTCTACGCATCCTCACGCATCTTACGCATTACTTCACGCTTGCTGTCGCCACGATGACCTGCATATGTCCTTCATGTCATCATGGTCCAAAATGTATCTATTCCTATTCTTCTGCTTGTTTCCTTTCTCTGTCCGAAGATTCCGGATCCGGGAGTAAACAACATCTTCCGTGGTCAAAGCGTGGTCTACGCGGGAGAGCATCACGGGAGGGTACATAAATAACAGGATCTGTCTGATTGGCACTGGGTGGCGCTGGTTGTACGTACCTGCTTTCTTTTTCAGGTTTCTTACATGTCCGTTTTCCATTTAATTGTACGTTTCCGTCGCAAATGTACCAAACAAGTGGACTAGCCAACTGATTGTTCAAACGGATAAGCCCAAGTCCACACCATGCGCCTCAAGTCCACACGCAGTCCCCATAAACATCCCTGATTGATCATAGCAGGAGGCCAGCGACGACACCAGCTCCGACGAGGACGAGCCCGGCAACGCTGGTGCGAGTCGCGAGCGCACCGCTGGGGGCCGGGGTGCCAGACGCAGCGCCGGCACTTGCGGTCGACGTCCCCATCGCAGCCGCCTGGAACGCAGCAAAAGTCTTGTTGCCAGTCGTCGCGGCGTTAACCGAGAACACCATTCCCTTTGCGCAGTGGCTTTGAATTGTGTTAGGCGACAACGGAAAGTGAGGGAGGCACCACGACGCACCCTGTCTGGCGACAGAAGAACCACAGGGGAGTAGTCGCGTTGGTGACCTGGAAACTCCACTGGGGAACCTGCGTAGCGTTGGCGGCGACGAACTGGAAGTCCGAGTCGATGCCGGCTATAGGGGTCGTCATGATTGCACAGGGGTCGGCAAACGTAGACTGGGTGGCCGTCTGGAGGTTATTCAGCTCATTGGTCCGAATTTTCGTTTCGCTAAATTCCGTACGTGATTGCCTGCGACGCTGTAACCTACGTTAGCATCGCTCTGAAGCTGGGAGTGAAACGGGAGACGAACAATTGGAAGACGACGTTGTCCCCGACGTTGGCCGTAACGCTGGGAGGAAGGTTCAGTGGCCGAAGATTTTTACTTCAAAGCACTCACCTGTTAGGCGTATAAGTCGTCGTTGAGTTCTCACCTACTGTTACAAGGATGTCCACTGCGGACACAGAGGACACAAGAGCGAGCGAGGCGAGTGCAAGGAAGTGCATTGTGGAACAAATTGAGCGGCCTGGCTAACGACAAAGAAAAAGTAGGGGCGGGAAGCCTGTGGGGCGGGTGAGTCGAGAATAAATCCGTTCGACCATGGTACTGACACGCGCTGCGGCTGGGAGTGAGGAAAGGCGGAACGAAGTGGGGGGAGGAAGGAGAGGTCCGAGGTTGCGCAGGCTTATCTAGCAAAAAGGGTGTGATCGGGCCGGCCCATATGCCTCAATTAGTTCTGTCGCCTGAGCAACAGAAATAAACCCCTCGCTACAGCCTCGAAAACCCGGACTGCTCAGCGCTCAACTTCGGTCGCATCGAATGTCATTTTGAAGGGTGAATTCTCTTGTCACTTCTTTAAACTGCGCACTACGTATCACAGCGTATCACATCATTCAGTGCCACTGATTTCATATGATGTCGCCGCATTCTGCAGGCCGCTACGCTTTGGCCCCAAAATGGAAATTATAGGGGGATTCTTCGCGCCTCCCCATCCTGCCCTCTGAATCTACGCCTGACCCGTCAAATATGCGCGCCCAGATTCCCGTCATGAACGCTGACAGATCACTCAGTTCCGCGTTTCAGATCTGGAACTACATAATTGCCCGTGCTCCCCGTCGGAGCCCAAACGTTCGCGATTAACATCTCGAATGAACAGCCGGCGGGCCGAGGGCTATACCGTGAGCTTGGAATGAAATAGGCACTCTGAGGCTTCATAAATGCACGGCCTTGAGGTGTCTCTGTTGGTTTGGCAGTGATGAAACCATTCCATTACCTTTTTCACATCGTTCTGGCAGGTTGATGAGGAAGGAAGGCAAATGGGAAAGCGAGCAGACAGATGGGAAAAATCTTTATGCCAAAAACGGCGATCCAGGTCCTCGGTTTGAAGGTACACCTTACCTTTGGTAGGGATGTCCAAAGGTACTCTTTCCAGTAGCAACCCTGACACCAATACAGTTCATTTGTGTTTTTCCAAATACATGAGTTGATATAAGAGATGGTGTGCTGTTAAATACATCGAGATTCGAAGATTGGCATTTGGGGTGTCAATCGGCCAGCGGGGTATTGCGGATCCACTTGTTCAACATGTCCTGGGTTCGAAAATCAGCGGCAGAAAGCCAGATAATACAAAACGTACGAGCGCAGCTTCCGGCTGGTCGTGCGGAACCATGTGTCTGCAAACCAAATAAGTCTAGAGATCGGCTACAGGTAGATTCCTTACCCAGCCTCGAACACCGTGAGATATGTGACATTTCCCGCACCCTCGCCTGCGCTCCGTACAACGCCAGCTTGGCGGTCGGAGACGGTCCACGGGAGAAATGGCGCCTCGTTGAAGGCCTTCTTGTGCGTCGACGGAAGCTGCGCGATCCACTGCGACTCACCCTGCCAAAATAAAAAGATTAATCAATATCGAACGGGTGAAAGGTGAGGTGATTTGACCATGTAGTTGCACATCATGTCTTGGAAGATTCATACTAAATCAACGAGAAAGTCCACATTGGCGACACTCACCAACGTTCCCGGCGTACACCAAAAGCCGGATGCCCTCGTCAACCAGCTCCGTCACGAGGCTCTTGGAGTCTCGCATCCCGTCGCCGTGGAACATGAACCCGAGGTTCATCTCATTATTACAGGCGACGAATTTGGGCGCCTGCGGGTCCACGCCGAGTGCTTTTTTTACTTCGGGGAGAGACAGGTACTCGGCCACCCAATCCTGCTCCACATAGCACAGGGGAGGATCCACGGCCGGGTCGCAGGGCATGCGAACATCGTAGATGTTGCGTTTTGCCTCTGCCAGTTGGATTTCCAGTCAGAATATGTAGTTTTGGACCCGCCCAGAGACGCACCGCCCAATACGCTCCACAGTGACTGCCAGCAGTAAAACGTCGCGGGCATACACGTAGTGATATCGTCCCGCGCATAACACGCCTTGATCATCCGCTCGCATATCGGCGCGCGGCTGCGCAAGCTGCGACACTGGCGACTGCTGGGGTGGAACACCGCGAACGGCCCATCGCATGCGTAGCCAACGACGGAGGGCATCTGAACCAGAGGGTCCGTGAGCGCGTTGCCGAGCATAATAGACTGGAGGTTGATCGTGCGGAGGCCGGCTGACGGTGCCTGCGGTATTTCCTTATTTTTGCGGTGCACGACGCTCGCGATATTCGGGGCGTAGTGGCCTGTGGGCAGATATTATGCGTCAGTCATTCTGCCGGTATTCGAGTACGGTAGTCACCCCCGTAGCTTTCGGCCGCAAGGTGGAACGGGCGCGTTGCGTACTCGTCGAATCGCTTGACGAAGAGCTGCAAGAAAGCGTAAACATCCACTGCCGCATCAGGCGTGTTGTTTATGGGGGCAGTCTTATTCGAGGAATAAGAATACCCAACCATTGCAGGCTGGTCAAGGAATATAACATTGGCATTCTGATTCCAACCTAGACACGTTATGCAGTTAGCACACTGGGGCAATCACACGGGGTGTAATCCGAACCATATGGGTTGGGGGTGGTGAAAACCGTTCCATTTTCGCCTTTGTTTATCTGGCAAGGCCCGTTCTCAAAGAGAAGTCCAACAATGGAGCTACAGCCTGTACGGGGAAACTATTCGGCCTCGGTGCAGATGCGGCTAGACAGGCTCGAGTTACCTGGTCCACCGTTGAGCCACATAACCAGAGGGTCGGCCGAGGGGTCCCCGCGGGATTCGAAAAACCAGAAAAACAAGTGCTTGTCTTCTGCGATATCGAGGTAACCAGAGTATTGTTTCACAGAATCATCGCACAGCGTGGGTGTCTTGAGCCGCAATGAATATTCGCTGAACGCAGGGTGCGATACATACTCGTCTGCATCGTTTCGGAAACCTGTAAATAGTGCGACGCTACGTAGCAGAGAACTTACAGCTCGACGCGTCCTCGAAGCCACTTAGTCCCAGAACTTGCTGTTCCTCCACGGAGGGGAGCCCAAGAACCGAGGGAAACGCTGTATGCGCCGCGAGCAGCGCAAGAACGCTAAATCTCATGGTGGGATCCAATGTTGTTGCCCCGTCCGAGAAGCTGGGTTCAAGTTATAGTACCTTGGCGATGCCGGTAAATCATTGTCATCCCGGCAGATCGCAGCATCCCGCAGCCGTATTCAATGCACGCGCTGACATTAGTTGGTTTAGGCGCCAGTCCGCACGATACATCGGCACAACATCAGTGCCCTGAACACTGAGTACTGAGTATCGAATCGCACCAACCACGGTTGAACCACCATTTTCTTGGATTTTGAAGACAAAGTTGTGACTCAACCGTGACCGTGTCACCCGCTTTCGGGAACGATATCTCTTTTGCGTTGGCCAGACTTCTATCTTACGTCAACATTTATTTGCGGGAGCCCACCTGACGATTCACCATGCAAGCCGCAGTAATGCGGAAGATGCGCTATCGCAGTTGATCTTGCCGAGCATTTCGGTTTCTCTCATGTTGAATTTGGAGACTCAAAAGCGGCTCGAGCTTCATTATTCAACAGCTAAACGGCCTTGAGCTCAGCGTGCAGCATCTCCAGCTGGCTTCAAATACCGTGTCATTTTTCGCGAATCTCGTGAATCCCAGTTCCCAGGATCAGCAAGCAGACTGACCATGCTGGTGTCCCAACATTTCCTTGTTCTGCAGCTGCAAGCCGCTCTCCGGCTCCCACGACTTGGGCGGAGGAATCAGGAGCAAGCACCCTGACACGAAGCCTGGATAAACTGCACCTTGGAAAAACGGGAATGCACCCGGATGTCAATCGTCTGGGCCATCCAACAGCACGAACAGTATTTAACATGGTTTTGGGCGTCTTTTGTATCTTCAGCAAAATGCCAACCCCTCAAACTCTCAGCATCTCCATAGTTGGCGCAGGCATAGGTGGCCTCGCAGCCGCAGTGGCATTCAGACGGAACGGGCACAATGTGCAGGTCGGTACATTTATCGCCTGCCTCCGCGGCCGCGCTAACTTTCGCAGATATTCGAAGCCGCAGAAATCAAAACAGAAATTGGCGACGCCTTGGGAGTACTCGCGTTTTATAACAGTCGAAGAAAATCCAGTGTTACCTCCTCGAATACGACGCAGTGAAAGCAACGGAGTGCTACCAAGAGCATTTCGGTGGGGGATCTTTGGCAAAGCCTGAAACCCATTTGACCTCGTAATTCGTTTACCTTTGTATGATGGCTTTTGAGAACAATTAGCCGAGCAGACTCTGGCTCTCTCCTGCAGTATTCGGCACTTCAAATATTTCCAATCTCGCATCTTGGACACGGCGAACTCGCGCCACTAATTTCAGAACTTTGTTTGATGTCCTACTCGAAATTGCCTCGTGATTCAGTCTGCTACCACCAACAACAAAGTTGCTTCGTATAGCGACGCCGGACAGACGATCTGTCTAGCGAGAGCTTAGCATGTCTAGTCTTGACATATCCAGCAACTAGACCTCAGCAGCAACAGGTATCGACTGGTCGTGCTCAGTCGGCATACCTTGATAGATGAAAACATAAACAAGTACTGGGACGTACGGTCTCCAACTCCTAGTATGGCACATACAGAAAATAGCTCTCACTCCTTCGAACTCCCTCATCCCCCTTTTCCAATTCCACCCCTTCTCCTTCGACGCCAGCCTCACCACGAATAACCTTCTCCAAATCCGGCGCAGTGGTATGCTTCACCCCATCCAGCAGCTCGTCAATCTCCTCGAGCGTCTTGTTTGCGGTCTCAACCCAGTACCACCATACAAACGGCACCTCGAGCGCGTCCCACGCGGCGTTGATCATGTACGTCTTCCAACCGATATTTTCGAGGGCGAAGGGGAAGGCGAAGACGGCCATTAGGCTTAAAAGGCGAAAGAAAAGCGCAGTCATTACGGTATTTATCGCGGAATAAAGGAAAGACGCACGCAGTGCCGTTGAGCGCCAATTGCAACACGCCCATGCCGTTTGCGCGGATAGAATAATTCAAAATTTCAGGCGGGTACACGTATCTTCACTGGTTTCAGTCACAATTTGGTCTCGCGAGCAATCGGACTCACAGCAGAGGCGTCCACCCGAAGGAGTACGCGCCTTGGAAAAGGAAAATCATGGCGACCGAAGCGTAGATCCCGGACGTGTTCGTCGAGTTCTGGCCGAACGCTGTACCGTGCATCATTATGATTGAAAATGACTCTACTTGAGGAAAATGATACCCACTTTTGGTGAGCGCCCCGACCTGAAAGAAGGAAATAATGTTAGCGGGGTCTTTTTTGAGCACTAGGCCAGCAAGGCAGACAGACCATGAAAAGGAAAATCGTGAGGGAGCTTATGCTAATCAGGGCGGTGGATTTGCGCCCGATACGGTCGATATAGTATGTTCCCACTAGGGAACATACCAGGCAAAATGCATTGAGAATGACGTTCTATAACACCGTGAGGATATAAACGAAAATAAAATTAATTGCACACAATTTGGAGTTGGGTCGTTGTATTCGTGATTCCCGCGTTATCGAGCATGATGCCTAGGTTAAAAACATTCAATAGAACTCACAGGGACATCCGAGGACCTTTTTACTTACCGAGATAGTAAGACACAATCACATTTCCTGCATCAATGCAGCATCAGAGCTGAACGGATGAATCATGATAGACGGAGGGTAACAACGAACCGGCTAGAGTGCTGAACACGGCGACTGATGTGCAGAGTATCATTCGTTTCCTGGCCGATGGCGTCTTGACCATTTGCATGAGGGATAAGGGCTCGGCGACACTCTTCTCGTGCTCAATAGTGTCGATGATCTCTTTGTATTGTGCGAGCACCACCGGGTCGCTTGCGTCGCCGTTCGCATGGGTTAGTGCGACAACTCTCAGAGCCTCTTCCCGGCGCTCTTGGTAGGCCAACCACCGAGGCGATTCGGGGACAAACGGGAGAATCAGGATGCAGATGACGCTGAAAACACCCTGGATAGCAGACTGTAAAGAGATAAGTGCACTGCACAAAGGTTTCAAACAGTTTGACGGACCGGTAGCCGCCATGCCCAAGTTGAGGACCAAAACGATGTGCCGTAGGTGATCCCTGCCGCAAGAAGGCCGCCTAAGTTTCATTTAAGTTAGTAATATTCAACCAAGAGGAGCAAAAAAAATGACTGACCGACGTAGTAGAAATCATTGAATATCCCCAGCCCCCATCCACGCCACTTGAAAGGCAGGGTTTCTACGGATTAGGCCTAATATAGAACCGCACACGACTACCACAGTTACTCACCGGCGAGGTATGCTGGGCCCGTCAGTGCAGAAGCCGAGGTGCCGTACCCGATGAGGATGCGTGCAGCGACGAACATGCCCACATTCTGTGCGGCCGTCTGAAGAATCACCTGCAGAGGATTTTCAGCTCCAAAACCACACAGTAGCAAAGAAACGTACCGCGAAAATGGTTATTATAGCCGCCCAGAACAAAGAAGGTCGCCGGCCGATGATATCTGTTACTTTCCCGAAAGATAGACCGGCAAGGATGCCTCCAATCCACACCTGTTACGATTCAAGGTCCCTTCAGACTTGGATTTGAATCCGTACAACGCACCGACGCAGTGTTCAGTGCCAAGTTGACCTTGTTCAGGTTAAAATAATTGGAGTAGGACGGAAGAATGTTCAGTCCGTTTATCATAGACCCGTCGTACCTAGTTTCGTTATTCAGATGGCAAAGAGGTGTTTCTTTCTCAACACGTTACCCAAAGGTGGTTGAGGTGATCATCGAAGTTGCTACAAGAAGTACTGAAATCAGGATAGACGACTGGGGAACCAGGTTGTCGGGAGTCTTGAACGGCAGAATGGCCCCGGAGAATGCGCGCATCTCGTCTGAGAATTTATATCCGCGTACTTGAGAACGACTTCTCGAGAGGCAAAGCTCAAGTCTGGTTGATGAGACTTGGAGAGAGTGAAGCGCTGCCGTCCATGAGAATATTCTTAGCGCTATCTCCACAAGCAAATCGAAGAAAGAAGCACAAGACAGCCGGAGTCTCCGGACCGAACGGCAACGTCAGCGGTGCTGCCAAAAGCGGTCGAACATAGGGGTCGAACCTCTCGAACCTCCATGAAAAACGACAATAGAGAGTGAAGGGAGAGAGAAGATACAGCAGATAAGTTTTTTTTTAACTAAATCAAAAAGAGGCGGGAATGGTTTGGTTTTCGGACAAGAAAGACGTCTCTTGGGTTGAACCGCGCACCCAGGAGTCGTCTAGTTCAGAAACTTTGAAGGTCCATTCAAAACTGCATACGTTGGAGCCGCACTCCATCTGAGGTATCCCTCAACACGGAAAACACCAGATACCCATTGAGCTCTAGTTTCGTATTCAGCCTTCGGGAGATCAAGAGTTGTCCGACCGCGCGAGTGTTGGTGAGCCGAGTTGAGACTGTTAAAGTCGAGATATAAAGCCGTGTGTGAGCGTGCTTTGAGATAATCCGACATCGATAGTGGCTTGCAAACACTGGCAGCAACATGGTGGAAATGAACAAGAACGGTATTGCTTATGTGGCTGTGCTATCGGCTACGCGTCCGCGCTTGACTCTTAACATCAACCTTCTTTTCAACCATAATGACAACAATACTCAGTCTCGTTCCAGCAGCGGGGACTACAGGTCTAACGCTCGACACCCGCGAGCAGATGCAGCTGGCGCTAGCCAAGCAGCTAAAACTGGTCAGCCCCAGTCAGACCGAAATCCACTCGGATGCCGCCGAGATGTCCCTCAAGCTTGCCAAAATTGCTCCCTCAATCGAGGAAATCCACTTTGGCGGTAACACTCTGGGAGTCGCCGCATCCCTCGAGCTTGCCGATTTTCTGAAAAACGCCACCAGCCTAAAGGTTCTCTCCTCTCCATGATTCCGCCCTCGATCTCAACAGATGTCCCAAGATCGCGGATTTTGCAGATATATTCACCCGCCGTCTCATCTCGGAAATCCCTCTGGCGCTGACCGCGATCTGCGACGCGCTCAAGGACAAGACCTCGCTCATCGAGCTCAATCTAAGCGATAACGCGTTTGGTGGACGCTCGGTAGAGCCGATGGTGCCGTTCCTCACTCACAATCGCACCTTCCAAGTCCTGAAACTCAACAACAACGGACTGGGGCCGGAGGGTGGCCGCGTGCTCGCCAGTGCGCTCCTCGAATCCGCCCGGCTGAGCAAGGCCGAGGGCAAGACCTCGAGTCTGCGCACAGTCGTCTGCGGGCGGAATCGCCTCGAGAACTCGGCGTCCGCATGGGGGGAGGCGTTCGCGGCGCACGAGACACTACAGGAAGTGCGCATGCCGCAGAACGGCATTAAAATGGGCGGCATCACCGCGCTCGCGCACGGTCTCGAGCGGTGTCCTGACCTGAGGCACATCGACCTTCAGGACAACGCCTTCACCCAAGACGGGGCGCTCTCGGGTGTGGATGCGTGGGCCGGCGCACTCAAATCGTGGCCCGAACTGACGACGCTCAACCTGTCCGACTGTTACCTCGCGTGCGAGGGAGAAGTGCCGACAATCGTCACTGCGCTCGCAGAGGGCTCGAACCCCAAGCTCCATACACTGCGGCTAGAGAACAACAATCTGGAGACGGAGACGTTTGGGGTGCTGGCCGACGGGGTCTCCAAGATGAGCAGTCTGATGTTGTTGGAGATGGAGGCAAATGATGTCGAGGACGACGATTCGAATCTGCGGCAACTTGCGTTGCACCTGAGGCGGCGTGGGGGCAAGTTGGTGGCTACCGATGATGATGATGAGGAGGAGGAGGAAGATCAGGAAGAAGAGGAAGCTAAACCTGCAGCGAAGGACGAGCTCGACGATCTTGCCGACGCGCTTGGGAAGGTCAACATCAAGTAGGAATATACCTTGACCGCACGGAGGGAATGTATGAATCGCAGGAGAGAATATATGTACAGGTGTACTGGTACCGTTGGTTATAGACGTAGGTAGGTTCCTGTTTTGAATATGCTGTAAGCCTGTACGGTGAATACGGCGCCACCCGTACTACAACTTGCCTACTCCAGGGCGAAAACGAATTGAGGATGAGGGGTACAAAGACAAATACCTAAGGGTGCTGCGCGCTAAAAGTGGGCTGGTATATATGTTTCCAGCTCAAGGTCTCCAAAGTAAACTTAAGCCACGGAACTCGAGGCAATTCGTGAGGTCGATTCTAAAATCCGAAGACATGCGAGTGGATCGATTGGTGGATTTGGGGTCGAATAAGCACAGGTCGGTGACGGCCCATGGATATTGGATACTACACGACGAAGAATCAAGTGTGCGTTGGGCGCGATATGCGAGGCCCAGGATATTCGACAAATTAATATTGTCCTCAAAACCGCACGGCGCTGTATCGTGTACTTGTTCGCAAAGCAAATCATTTGGTCAATTAAATAAACGAATTACGCAGTCAAACGAGTATCGGCTTCGCTGAGGATCCCCCACCGAAACGCTCTTGGTAGCACTCTTCCGCGCCCTTTATTGCGTCGTAATCAAGTATATAAGACTGTATTTCCTTCGCTGTTCGACAGAACGTTAGTGGAGCCCTGATGAGCAAGTGACTTGACCTACATCTAACAAAGGTATAGCCCTTAGAAACCTGCTCGACAGACTCGGCATTCACGAAATCTCCGCGCTGTTTTCGAAGGTCCTGGTACGCCTTGAGCCGCGCTGGGATGTCCTCGCGCCGAGTCCCGGCGGGCAGCAGACATCGGAGGGCAGCAGCCTCTTCGACGGCCATTCCGGCGCCTTGGCCCAGCATCGGGAGGGTGGCGTGCGCCGCGTCGCCGAGGAGAGCTGCGCGTCCGAGGATCCAGGTGGGGAGATGGGGTAGAACTCGAAGCGTCCATCTGTGGATCGGGCTGTGAATAGGGAGGTCTAAGATGTGGAGAAATTTGGGATCAAAGTCGCGGAACTTGGCGATGAATTCCTCTGGAGTTGCTGTGGAAGGCAAGCCTACGACTTAGATATTTAATATACGACTTCCAGCACGGACAAGTTTTGGAATGGACTTGCCTGCATCGTCTGGTGAATCTCTGTAAAATGCCACGACGTTGATGAGCGATCCGGTCCTGCATGGATACATGAACAACAGCCTGAATGGCCCTTCCTTCGAGAAGACACTGCGAGTGCCAGAGACGCCAGTATAGAACCATTCAAGCTCGGGGATGCTTTTGAGTTTTGACGCCTCAAGAACAACCCGGAAGCAAGAAAAACCCGAATCTCGTGCTGCTACAATGCTTCCTAGGATGTGGGCGCGAACGACAGACTTGGGGCTCGTTAGTCCTATCAAAAACCAAAAAAAAAGAGTGAAAACCTACATGGATTCCATCGGCCCCAAGGATAAAATCGGCAGGAGCAACTTCGCCACTATCCAAAGTCACCGTTCCTTCTTCAACATCACACGCAACAACCTTCGTTCCCAGGCGCAGTTTCACGGGTGGCCCCTCGCCTTCGCCTGTCGCCAGGCGTTTGAGCTCCTCGTACAGATCGCTCCGATGGCAGAGTAATCCCTGTGCTCTATCAGCCAAGATACCCATCGACCAGGATATGATATACGTTCTGGTTCATGGACGGAACGAGCCAGGGGTAGGTTGTCCCTTCTGCACCACCCGAGCCAAAGACCATACTCTGCAATACGTCACTTTCCATCTGGGCTTGGAATGAAGAAAAATGTTAAGGCGTACCCCTCGCCACGGCACACCCTTCAAATTATCCTTTGACACCCCAAGGGGCTCAAGAACCCTTAGGGAGTTGGTCTGAACGCCCAACGCGGCACCGATTTCACTTTTGATTTCTGCGGCCTCGAATATCTGCGAAAATTACTATAAAGGCACGAGGTCGGTGAATTTACCAACCTGCACATTGTGTCCATTTCTTCGCAGTGCTACTGCTGCTGTCAGGCCGCCGACGCCTGCACCGACTATGGAGATGGTAAGAGGTTCGAAGGAGGTCATTTTGCACTGAGCCTGCTTCACTCAGGGCAACCCTTAAATACGCTTCACAAGGTGGCCGGCATATCAAGAATTGACATTCCGCTGTATTTCCGTTGTTCCAAGGTGCAGTTTATCCAGGATTCGCGTCAGGCTGCTTACCCTTGACATACATTTGCTTTGCCGAAGTCGTGGGAGCCGGAGAGCGGCCTGCAGCTACAGAACAAGAATTGAAAATATTGGGTCACCAACATGGTCTGTCTGCTCGCTGAGAACGACACGGTATTTGCACCGACGAGAGAATGACCCAAAGCTAGACTAGAGATACGAGACAAGGTTTACGCCAAGCTCAAGTCCGATTAGCCGTTGAATGAAGCTCGAGCCGCTTCCGAGTCGTTTCCGAATCCGAGAGAAACTGAAACGGTTCTTTTTGTTGTGGGACAAGAGCGACCGCGACAGCACGGCTTCCTAATTGACGCTATTCGGAATCGGACGCGTCATGAGGCGAATGGTCAGCTTGCTCTCGTAGTGCGTATGTTTTGGATCTTTTTCTTCGTGTATCTTTGACGTATCTTAGATATGGCTGGGAGCGGGTATTAGACCAAACAAGGCCAAGATGAGGGCCGCCGACGTGATGGGTGTGGGCTACTTGTTGGCTTGAAGAGAAAGAGTGACTCTGACTCGGAGTGACGGCGTCACGACTTGGACTTGAACTCTGTCTGGACAAATTCTCGCAGCACTTCAAAGTTATGGGTCTCCTCTGACAGTTGTGTCGGAATGTCAACTAAACATTCCAAGTTGCTTGCCTGAAATTCCGACTTGCCAAACCTAGGCCGGGCCGCCGACTTGAATTGTTTTAATATTGATTTGGCTAGTAACCGAGGTCTTCAGCCCGTATCAGCGCCTCCATTGGATAAAGCCATGCTGCGGGATACTGCCAGGCGATATGCTTGCTAGGATGACTTGCCGCGGCATCCCAAAGATACTTAATACTAATCCAGCTTGGGCGGTTCAACAATCTAGACGGATGCCCGGTCTGTCTACGAAAACCTGTGTCGCTGACTCGCTACTAGGCTAGACACCACATTTTCTCGTGACAGTCCTACACTTGTTTGCCTTTTAATTTGTCTTATCTTCGCGAAGACAATCCTCGTATACAGATCGGTCTCTGGTCTAGCAATCTCATAATATGAGATTCAGCGTTTTTGTATTACTCGCGGCCTTTATAACGCTTCCCGCGGCTCTTGGGCTCCCCTCCGTGGAGGAACAGCAAGTTCTGGGGCTAAGCGGCTTCGAAGACGCGTCGACCTGTAAGTTGTCCAAATACTACGTAGCGTCGCGCCTATTTACAGGCTCCGAAACGACGCAGATAAGTATGTCTCACACCCTGCGTTCAGCGAATATTCTTTGCGGTTCAAGACACCCACTTTGTGCGATGATTCTGTGAATCAATCCTCTAGCTACCTCGATATCGCGGAAGACAAGCATTAGAGAGGATGCGCAAAAGCCGCATGGGCCGCCTGCGGCTTCATGCGGCTTTTGGTCATTGTGCAAAGCCGCACCGAAAAAAATATAATCATGGCCTGGACACTACATATTTCAATGGAATAGAAGGTACTTACAGACATTGTATCCCTGGTATATTTTTTAAATACAGAGTGGAGCATTAATAGTGGAGTGGGAACAGGCAAGATAAAGCCGCGAGAGCACTGCGTCGGTGATGTCATCAAAGAATGGCTTGCTCAGGCTCGCCCTCATGACCAAATCCAACAATACTGAGTATGCACAAAGTCTAGGGACAAAATGGGAGTGTGGATATACAAAAATGGTATTTTATTTGCAGGTAATGGAAAATCTCACGCGGCTTTGCACAAGTGCCAAAAGCCGCACGCGGCTCGTGCGCATCCTGTCTATTTGTTTGTCTGGTTTTTTGAATCCCGAGGAGACCCCTCGCCGGCCGACCCTCTGGTTATGTGGTTGAACGGGTAACTCGCGCCTATCTAGCCGCATCTGCACCAATGCCGAATAATTTCTCCGTACAGGTTGTAGCTCCATTGTTGGGCTTCTCTTCAAGAACGGGCCTTGCCAGATAGACAAAGCCGAAAAACACCATCCGTTTCTTTTGCTGTTCCTTTTTTTGCAATTCGAGGGAAGCCCCAGCAGACCTTTTGATTCTTTGAATCTACAGCAGAATTTAACCCGTGTTTTCTCGGCTCCTGGTTCGAGATTATCACCATTAAACTCGCCAAAGGGTAAGTATCCGCAGTCTTTGGTTTCCCCACAAAATCGTTCAATGGACGTCTTTTCACGGTTTATTTGATGATTATCACTTCTTCGAGCTTTAGCCAGGCCTGTACTGCGTGGCCTTCATGCTCTCTGACGTCGCCGAAGGGCGGCAAACTGAACATGAACTGATGCTTATTCGCTTGCTGAAGTATTTGCGTGCCTGCATTCCGCCGTGCTACCCACGCCGGCATAAATACAGTATCCAACAGGTATAAAAGGTCGGTGCTAACTTCGACCTAGACGGTGGACCAGACCTAATGAAGTTCATCCTCAACATCCTCACCATCTCCTGCCTCTACATTGCGACCGTCTGGGCGCAAGGGGTTCAAATCGGATCCCCCCTCCCCGGAGCCACCCTCGAATTCGACTCGACCTTCACTTTCCAACTCATTCGCCCCGTATGGCTTGGCATTATCCTCCCCATGCGTCCCTTCAACTGATCGTTCGCGCAGGACTTCATCGACACCGAGATTGAAGTCGGGATTGCCGTCGGGCTCGTCTCTTGCCCGCTTTCCGTCTGCCCATTGCCTGAAGGGGAACTCGAAGAAATTCTGTACACTGGCCCTTTTAATCCCACTCTCCACGGGATCGGGAGGTTTTACGAGAACTTCACGTTGACGGTTCCCTCCGAGGGAAATCGGACGAGTCGTCCGATTTCTTCTCTGGGACGGGACCAGCCCAATTGGCTGTCGTGCGCTTTATTTGATTGGGGTCAGTTGATAAGTTGAACCTAAGGCAATTTATGTCACTCATCCCAACGCAGGCGGGACCAGCCCCAACTTTTACAATCAGCAACATCGCTGTGAATTTGGAGAACTGAACACAATGCGATAGTTACGAATACCAATGTGGCGCATCACAAAATCGGGAAAGAAGTTGCGAGCGAATATAAGCGGTTGTGATCAAATTCCTGGGCGAAAATTAGTGGCAGAAAAGACAGACGATATAAGGACGACACAAGACATACAAGCGCAGCTTCCGGCTGGTCATGCGGAACCATGTGTCTGCAATGCTGAACAAATGGATCCGCAATACTATCCCGCTGGTCAATTGAACGATACTCAAATGCGCATATATTTCCTTCCAAGATCAATTGTATCTACTAGCACTCCCGCGCGTACCGGCATAACTCAAACTATTCAATGTTGTTTCAATTTCTGCGTAAGTATGATGTACTAATTTCAAGATCACCTCGCTGTGCACCTCTTCTACTACTAGTAAGCATCTTCTAAAACCGCGTTTGACCACATGTATGTACGATTCGGATTTTCGCAGTTTGACTTTGATTTCGGCTTTTTGCTCCCCAACGGCTCTTCTCGCAAGATACGACTCGGACTACCACGCTGCGCTGTTGTCAAAACAAACCCAACACGACTTAAACCCACTCGTCCCGCGTAATCTGTTGAGTCAAATATGTTAGTGTTGGCTGTACGCTGGGACACTCAAAATGCCACATCACCTTCTGTTTTTTCGCGGGAGGCCCTTCCTCCGAATCTGCGTTGCACCTCTGGAGGGAAATATTTTCGGAGTTTTCCTGGGATTTTGTGCCGTCAACCTCGAGACTTGGAACATGTATTTAGTACCGAGCATAATGATGGCGGGTAGAAAATGAGATTACGTCTGGTTCACATTATTCGCGTCTTCGCCTCTGCAATGGAAGAGTGAGACAACTTGACTGAACCAAAAAAAAAATCGTACATCAGCTTATCCCGTTTGTCGACATGTCCTCGGAGCCATTCCACAAAGTCGAGGTAGACAGCATCCGCCCACGCCGCCGATGCAGTATTAAATTTGATCACAATGTCGCCCTCACCGTGCGGACCACCTTTGGCAGTGGTCAGAGTTGCCCACGCCGGTAATTCTGTACACACCCTGGCTGAAATACGAAGGAAATTACCGATGATTTGGGATTTAAACTTGGACAACTTCTCTAACGTCCGTAGACGCAACTCCTCGTCTCCAAGGTCGTGTGGCGGAACAAACTAGATGATTGTAAATTAGCTTCATTCTCTTATGGTAACTTGCTAATCTGGCCTCACAGACAGGGAGTTTACGTCCATATCGATGTCTATCTGCTCCGAATGTTTAGGCACATTGGGGCCGTCGCCCGAACGTATGATGATTTTGCCAGCAGGAGTCCAGGTAAGATAATACGGTTCGTCGAAAAACTTGCGACCGAGACTCCACGTCTCAATGGGCAATGAATCGGGTTTATTCGCCTGCTTACTTGTAGAAGCTTGCGAATTTGACTGTTTGTTTGGAATATTGAACTCGGGCGCTCGGTTCATCAGAAAAGATATACCGTAATTTGAACTTGAGATTTCATTTTAACTGGTTCGTGAATGGCGGAAAGAGTGTTGTCGGCTTCTCTTGTATGAGATTCCTGTGGTTCAGCCTTTCGAGCTGCTTTCGCGGTGCTGGCGATAGCCAGCGTCCCGGGGGAAGGCGGTTCCCAGTTGTCGAGCAGGGAGACTCCTGCAACTGCCGGGGATTTCGCTCGCGCTCGAACTGCTTTAGGAACGGTTGAAGCAGCGGCGTCGCCGGTTTCTCTTTTGGCTCGACGAGTCTGGAGTATTGCGGCCATTCGACCCGTCGCCTCCCATTTCGCATTTACTGGTCCTTTGCCCCTGCAATGAATGGGTCAGACAAGGCGACGAACAAAAACGAAACCGCACATCATTTTCTCTCGTTTGTCAACATGGTCTTGAAGCCATTCGACAAATTCGACGTAGATGTCATCCGCCCATGCAGGTGAAGCACTATCGAATTTAACCACAATGTCGCCCTCACCGCGCGAGCCACCTGTGACAGTCGTTAGGGTTGCACACCCCGATAATTTTGTGCGCACCCAGTTTGAAATACGCAGAAAATTGGCTACCGAAGACTTTGGATTTGGACTTCGCCATTTTCGGGAACGTCTGCATACAAAAAATCTTGTCTGCAGGGTCGTTCGGTGGAACAAACTGTGTTATAATACATCAGTTTAATTCGTTGATATTAGCTTGTCGATAGTAGGGCCTCAAGATTACGCGTTCTGCGACGCCGTCGACATCAATCTCCTCCGAATGTTTGGGAAAGGCGCTGAGGGAGTCGCCCGAACGGATGGTGATCCTGCCAGTGGGGCTCCAGAGAAGGTGATACGATTCATCGAAGAACTTGCGACCAAGATACCACGCCTCGATGGGCAATGAATTGGCTTTGTTCGCCTGCTTGTTCGTTGGGTGGGGCTTGGGCCTTTGGCTGTTCACTGGAGCCACCTGGGCAGATGAAGAATTCTGGAGCCAGTACCGATTCAGAGAAAAATAACAGAAAGGCGAGTAAGATATACCTTGGGCATCGACCCTCTACTACAATGCTCGTTAATTAATAATGGCTTGGTTGCGTTGGTATGAGGACAGACGTGCCTCGCAGATGTGTCGCGTAATTGCGCCGGTGTGCTTAGACGACGTCCACCATACATATAAATAAGCGTTTCCCGGTCTTGGACGTCCACCGACATGAATGGCCACAGATCGAGAGCAGCGAGGGAATGAGCAGGCAAAGCACAGGGTGGACCAGTTTAACGGATTTTTCTGGGTTTTTCTCCGACGGTAAAAGAACTGAGAGGTACACGTACAAGTTGAACCAAATATGATGTGGCTGTGCCAGGTAACTCCTATTCAACGTTCAACGTTCAATTTCCAAAGCTCTCTCGGCTAGGCGACTTTGGTCAAGCCACGTAGCCTAACAGAATTTGAGCGAGTACGACACATATTAAGAGGAGGTGGAGTAAGACGAAAATAAAGTGACGGTGTATGTTAGGGATCCTGGCCAGTTCAATTTGAGTTCAATCTTCTGCCTTCTTCTGCGTCAGACATCTTAGGTGGCTCAGCAGCAGCTCCCTCTGCCTTTTTCTGGGGTTTAGGCTTGGGCCGCGGCGGCTCGTCCCCATCCATCGCACCCCCATCGGCTTCAGGCTTCGCTTTGGGTTTCGGCTTAAGCTTGGGTTTGTCGCCGTCAACATCCATCGCATCGTCGTCCTGGGAATTTGCCTTTTTCTTCTTCTTCGGCTTGTCCACCCCGTCCTCAGCATTGCCTTCCGCCGTTTTCTTCTTTTTCTTGGGCTCCTTCCCACCACCCATCGTCGTGCTCCCGAGCTGAGCGACAGCAGGGACACGAATGATCCAAAGACGCAGGGCGTCGCCGGCAGCGTCATCCCCGCTCGAGATGGCACTCCCTCTCTCGCTGGTGGTTTCGCCATTGATAAAGGGGTTCTCACATGTTCGTGACAAGCTGGGGATGGCGGAGTCGGGGCTGGTGTTGGATAGTTGGGAAGGGGAGAACGACACAGCGCAGGGGGGTGGTTGGGGCCAGCGATGGAATGGTCAGGTAGGCAGGAGGTGGTGAGTGGGGGTCGTGTAATTCTCGCAGCGGTGCTTTAATCAATTTACTCAAGCCGTAGGAACGAAAGAAACCAGCGGCGCATAGGGAAAGGACCAATATTTCCAACTTGAACGGAGTCTGTCCGGCACCGAACACAGAGTCAAAGTCCTCTGGATGGGGTGCTAAACTATAGAAATAATCAGCAACAGGACAACGATAAAGAAAAGGGTGACGCACGTCGAAACCATGTCAGCATATAGCCATCATTTCAAAAGAGTGATACAGACCATCAGGAGCTACAAAGGCGGTGAGTCGAGCTGCACAGGGAATCTAAGGACCGAGAAATATACCGTCGTCCGGGATGTCTTCCCTGCCTTGGAGAACGCGCCACATGGTTCTGGCGCTGTCAAAGACGTCGTCGGTGATTCTCTCGTCTTCGAGGATCGATGCGACCTCCGCGAAGGTGGCGCAGTTGACGAGGCGGCGACACAAGGCCGTGCCCAAAGCACGTTGCGCTCCCTCCGAGAGCCCATGATGGCGACGCCAGGCCCGGCGTAAGGCCAAGAGGACGCCGTGCGGGTGATTGAGCCCGTCGGACAACCCCGCCAAAGGGGCGAAGCTCTCAGCGTTCATAGCCTTTATCATGTCCTCCCAAGATGCGGAGGAAGGAGTGGGTGCGGGATGGTACAGAAATGTTTGCTGCAGGAGCGAGCGCGCGTAGGCGTCGGCGGCGGCACGGGCGGTATCGACGGCATTGTCGGCAGCATCGTAGACAGCGCGGGCGGCGGTTTCCGTGGTCGTTCCAAGGGCATGGACGAGCGCGGCGCCGGCGGCCATACGCTGGGTGTGTGCTTGTGCGAGCGCGGCACCGGCTGGCAGTGGGGAGGACATTGGGAGGGTCTCAGACTTTCTTACTTACGTTCAGAAGACAGTCGCTCTGAAGGGACGAAAGAAAGTCTGGGCTTTTAATAGGGGTCGCTCTGAGAGTCGACAAGATCATGATGGGATCGATGATGAAGCCGATGTCGATTGCATCGGGAACGTCTCCTTTCGACCAGTACGAACGCGACGCACCTCTTCCCTTTCCTCTGCTTTTTAACCCTGCATAATCGATGTTATAATCCCACACGACTATAATGGCTCAATCTGGCCCGTCTGACACGCTTTTGGAACACGATATACGCCACGTAATATGCCATTGGCATACAGAGTTGGTTTCATACTTTAAAATCGTCAAAAAATCGTTTAAGGAATTCCGTTTGATTGTAGCCACGGCGAAAAATCAACGAAAAGCAAGCGCCACAAGAGCCTTCACTGCTCCGACTTGCGCAACCGTTTGGTCCCTTTACCCTCAGCCGTGTCATCGAGTTCATCTGCCCTTCGTTTGCGTCCTACACTGGTGGGTTTGAAAGCTTCAATATTGTCGAACTGATCTGCCAGTGCCGGGTAGTCGACCAATATAGCAATCCGCAATTCGAGAGCCCATGCCTCAGCGAGTAACGGTGGAACCTGCACCAGAGACTGAGCCACGCACACCAGAGAGATAGTTTGAACATACGGCGTTCCCGACCTGCCTGTATTGGTCCTTTATTTCTCCCTCGAAGTGATAGTCATCTGCTCCCTCCAATGAGAAATCAGTTAGAAGGGTTGTGGTGGAGCTGTATACAAACCGGGAAAAGACTGGATCCTTGCAAGCTCGCGAACCGTCAGGGGACGTTGTCCGTCTGGGAGAATGTCAGTCCGGAAGTGATGTTCAATGCTCTACGCACCAGGATGGACACAGGGCCATCGGTTGCCCGGGCTTGTTCTGACCGTACATGCTGGCTCATCCCATACGGCCACGGGCCAATGTTTGATTTTCTCTGAGGAACAGTGATACCCAGTTGCATGGTTCGCAATCTGAGTCACTGTGTCGCTCCCAAGAAGTCGTGTATATTCTGTGAAATACGATGAAGTGTAATGGGGTCTGGGATAATGCGGGTTCCTTCTGTCATTGACTGGGCGAGGATTGTCATGGTTTAAATCGAGAATTGCACTGCGGAGGGTAACAAGAGGGAGATGATCTGGAGAATCCCATGCATATCTTATGCTCGGGAAATTGGGCTGCGTAAGACCACGCTGAGTGGCGAACAAGATAAGTCGCCGCCGTGTCTGCGGGACACCAAAATTGGAAGCACATTGTTCAGCCACACTGACAGAATATCCCAATTTCAACAGGGACATTTCGAGCCTACGTAAATCAGCGCGGTGCTGAGGGCGGAAGAGGCTGAATTCATAAGCAATCTGCCAATCGCAGACCCGATATGCGCTTACCCAGGAACATTTTCGACGCAAATCCAATATGGTTGGAAAGCGACGGCAATATCCGCCACAGTTTGAAGCAAGCTGCAGTTCTTTTCATCATTCTTTCCCCCAGGGTTGGCGGTGCTGAACCCTTGGCACGGTGGGGAAATCAAGGCAATTTGAACCTGGGGCAGTGGGATTATTCCTTGCTTTTTGAGTTCAATAAGATCATTGATCTCTTCGGCGTGAGTTTCCGCGGTTGGGTGATTGAGCTACACGAGTTTCAGCCCGGGAAACGTGGAGAGAGATATGGAGCACAGACTTTCCAGCTCTGATATGCGGGTAGATCCTCGTCCACCCCCAGTTGGATGTGGAAGCCAGCACGACGAAATCCTGCGGAGAAGCCGCCAGCGCCGCAGAAGAAATCGCCAACGCTTAGTTGAGTGGGCATCGGAGGGATCTTCTCGTCTCCATGGAGGATGGGAGTAAAGTACTCCTGTTTACTACTTACAGATGTATACACCCACTGACAACGAACCTGCGGAACGACTTGGGAGGACTGGTGTTCCGACTTGAAGATCAAAACTAGGTGCCGAACGATGTGTATGATCTGGGATACCGGAAGATCCACCATGAAGAGGTGCATCCCACTCCCATCTATTGTCGTTCTCGGATTGATAAGAAAAGCATCACTTGCATCACAAACTGCACTTTGCGGCACATTCTGGTCAAGGCTGAGTGCTTCGACGTAGTCACTGAACAAGAAGAACATGGTTCCTTGCAGGTAAGATTCCGACGGCGGCGTGGCATCAAGCATAGCGTGGACCTTGAATAGGATACGCTGATAACAAGTACCACCTGATTCCAGTTCGGAAATGACGAGCTCGAAGGTTTCTCCGTTGCAGAATACCTGGCCGTGAATGGTCATCTTGGAAACATTCCGGAGGTTGGTCTGGCTCTAGAATAATTTTAGGAATCAATCAACACAACTGCGGAGCCAATACCTGCCCCAGGGAAGCAAATGGTGTCTTCGGAACACGAGGAACACTCGCGACTTTTACCTTTGGGGGAAATTCGGACTGCACCGCTACGTCTTGATTCCCCGACTCGGAATCGTTTTCTTTGGATTCAGCATCTGATTCGAGATCGGTCAGTTCGCTATCGGAATGCGGGTCCACCGCGCGCGCGACTTGCTTGAAACGCTGAGACCGTGGACGGCTGGTGGGCGCGATACCAACGTAATTGGGGAGCCTTCCGGTATTTAGAACGGCATCGGCAGTGGGCCGCAAGACTTTTGGTTGGGCGGCCGGTAGAAGGAATAATTTTGGGGTGTCTAGCTCCATGTTACCTGACCCAGATCGCGTGCACGTCAACTCAGAGTCCAATTGCATGTCCGATTGCATATCAGTCATTTTGCAGTCAGGTGTGGGGAGCTCGCTAATACCAAGAAGTTGAACAAGAACCGGGTTGGGAGGGGGCTGCAAGGCCTTGGATTGGGCGACGATTCGGGACACTGGGGGTTTGTTGTCCAACTCCAGATTGGCCTTTGGGCTGGATTCATTATGGGTTTCCAAGGATGCTTCAGACTCCGTGTCTGACTTTAGGTCAGTCAGTTCGCTATCTGCATCCCAGTCTTCCTGTTCAATTGCTACATTGGGACCATGTATCAGACTTGGAGTGGTAAATAAAACATATTTGGAAGGCTTGCCAAGATCGAGAACTATATTGTGAAGGGACTGTGAAGTCTTTGCTTGGGCGACGAGTCGGGAAACTGGGGGTTTGTTGTCCAACTCCGAATTAACGCTGTGACTGGCATTATGGGTCCCCAAGGATACTTCAGATTTGGTGTCTGACTCTAGGTCAGTCAGTTCGCTGTCGGCATCCCAGTCTGCCTGTTCAGTGACTATGTTGAAACTATGTATTAGACTTGGAGTGGTAAAGGGAACAAAGTTGGAAAGCTTGCCAAGATTGAGAATGGTATTGTGAGCGGACTGCGAAGTCTTCGATTGGGCGATGAGTAGGGTCATTGGCGATTCGCTGGAAAATTCCGGATTGGCGTGTTGGTTGGGCTCATTATGAGACCCTGAGGCTTCAGACTTGGTGTCCGACCCTAGGTCAGTCAGATAGCTGCTTGAATCCGATTCCGCCTGCCCAGGGACTACGTTGAATATATATATTAGACTTGGAGCGGTAAACAAAACGGATTTGTAAAGCTTGCCACGATCGAGAATGTTATCAGTGGGAGCGGTCTGCGAAGTTTTCACTTGGGTGACTTGTCGGGACACTGGCGATTCGTTGACCAACTCCGGACCGGCGTGTCGGCTGGATTCAATGTGCGCCTGCCTGCTCGTAACTAAAGGTTTCTGAGGCCAGTAAGTGATCGAGCGCAAAAATAACACACCCTCCGAGGAAGGCATACCTTCTTCGGTTTCATGCGGTTCTTGGCTTGTGTGCGGAGCAAAATTAGCCGCTGGCTCGCAGTATTGAGTTCAGGCACCCGGTTCATTGGAAGGGATATACCGTAGTGGATTTTACTGGAGGTACTTCTGGAATGGTAGAAAGAGCGCTGCCGGTTGTTCGCCGGTTTATTGCCGCCAGCTCCCACTTCGAATTTACTGCTCCTTGGCCCCTACAATGAATGGGTCAGACAAGTCGGCGAACAAAACGAAACCGTACATCAGCTTCTCTCGTTTGTCAACATGGTCTTGGAGCCATTCGACAAATTCGACGTAGACGTCATCCGCCCATGCAGATGAAGCACTATCAAATTTAATCACAATGTCGCCCTCACCGTGCGAGCCACCTGTGACAGTCGTTAGAGCTGCACACCCTGATAATTTTGTGCGCACCCAGTTTGAAATATGAAGAAAATTGGGTGCCGAAGGCTTTGGATTTGGACTTCGCCATTTTCGGGAACGTCTGCATACAAAAAATCTTGTCTGCAGGGTCGTTCGGTGGAACAAACTGTGTTATAATAAATCAGTTTAATTCGTTGATATTAGCTTGTCGATAGGGCCTCACGATTACGCGTTCTGCGACGTCGTCGACATCAATCTCCTCCGAATGTTTTGGAAAGGCGCTGAGGGAGTCGCCCGAGCGGATGGTGATCTTGCCAGTGGGGGTCCAGAGAAGGTGATACGATTCATCGAAAAACTTGCGACCAAGATACCACGCCTCGATGGGCAATGGATTGGCTTTGTTCGCCTGCTTGTTCGTTGGGTTGGGCTTGGGCCTTTGGCTGTTCATCGGAACTACTGTAGTGGCAGGTTGAGGTTTCTGGTGTCAGTAGTAGCGGTTTAAAACACATCCCTAGACATTGAGAGTAAGATATACCTTGGTCTTCATGCGGTCCTTCATTGGGATTGGGATTGGTTTCGTCACAGTTTCCAGATGCATAAAGGGATGAGGTTCTGCTGTATTTTTTCGCTCATAAACCTGGACTTTCTGTTTGGCATTGCCAGGATTTCGAGGGTAGGATTCTGTAGTTGTCTTTCTTCCCTGGATGATAGCCTGCATTTCCTTGGCATTTGCTAGCTTCTCCGAATTTATCAAAGATTCGATGAGATCCTCCACCAAGTTTCGGTCGTTGTCTTTGGAAGTTCCACTTTTTGCAGGAGGTCGACTGCCTAGCCCCCTCACAAACCCGATAGTGGTGCGTTGCGTGACCATCTCACCTCTACTACTTGGAGCGTATAGGTTGTTCCTAACATGGTCGCTTGTGGAGGGATCGCCGCCGGGAGTCTGCTGCAGCATAAGTGGCAGCAATAATAAGGGAATAACCTACTCACACGGATGCCATTGCTTGTACGAGTTATCTTGGTAGGTGGTTTCGACCATTTAACGCTACAATACTCGTTAATGGCCCGGTCAGGGTATATATGCAAGTGGACGTGCCTTCCGGACGCGTCGCGTAATTGCGCTGGTGTAGCTAGCCTACCTCCTATGTTATGCAGAGCACTGATGGAGTCGCGGTCCTCGAGGCCCACCGACATGAATGGCTACAGATCGAGAGCAGCGAACGATTCGAGCGAGGGTGGACCAGTTTACTAATAAGGGATTTATGGATTTCTCCGACTTCCCAAGTTTCCTATCTTCAAAGAACTGAGGGGCTTGCGGGAGCGCGTGCGTAGGCCACTGCCACTGCCTGCCACTGCGTACTGTAACTTGAAGTTAAAGAGAAGTTACCTGGCACAGCCACACCATGTCTTGAGGGCCCAAATTACCTTTTGAAGTTCTCCCAAGGCTAGGCGATTTCGGTCAGGCCACAGAGTGGCCTAAACAGAATTCAACCAAGTATGATACACATATAAGGAGGAGATGGAGTAAGACAAAAAATAAAGTGACGGTGTATGTTAGGGATCCTGGGCCGTTCAATCTTCTGCCTTCTTCAGCTTCTTCTTAGGTGGCTCGTCGGCAGCGCCTTCTGCCTTTTTCTTGGGCTTGGGCTTGGGCCGCGGCGGCTCGTCCACATCCATCGCACCCCCATCGTCCTCATCCTTCTTCGGCTTCGCTTTGGGTTTCGGCTTGGGTTTGGGTTTGTCGCCGTCAACATCCATCGCGTCATCGTCCTTTGCCTTTGCCTTTACCTTTTTCTTCTTCTTCGGCTTGTCCGCCCCGTCCTCAGCACCGCCCTCCGCCGCTTTCTTCTTCTTCTTTTTCTTGGGCTCCTTCCCACCCTCCTTCGCGACGTCAATGTCCCCGCTTGCGTCCGACGCAGTGGCTGCGCCGTCTGAATCCGAATCGCTTCCACTACTCGGAGAGCCCGCATCAGAGCCAGACGCCTGGAAGTCCTCTGAAAACCAAAAATCAGCGACCACGCCTCTCAAAAGCGAATCAACGCACCATCCTCCGAGCTGTCGTCGTCCTCGTTATCCTTCGAGCTCTTGATCCGCGGCCGCTTGTCCTCGTCCGACTCGACGCTCTGCATGTCGTCGTCGTCGTCATCATCGCCCACAGCCGCCATCACAAGTTCTGCGTCCGGCACGATCTCCTTGATGCGGATCTTCTTCTCTTTCAGATACGTCTCCGTCGGCTCGAGCTCCTCCTTGTTAATGGAGACGAACATGTACTCCGGCCCGCTTTTCGAGACGATCTTTAGGTCGAACGTCCGCGCGGCGCTGCTGCCCTGACTGACGCGCGAGAACACCACCTGCTGGACGTCGGAGAGCTCGATCAGGACCGGCTGCTTCGACACGAAGAAGATGTATTTCTCGAGCATGAAGAGATCGCCTTGAACGGCTTTGAGGTTGACCTTAATTCCAGGGTGGCCGTCGCGACTAGGGACGCTATGAGCGGGGACCGGGACACCACAGTGACAACGCACCTCTGGAAGCTGCCCGAACCGATAATCTTTTTCTTGGCCAGGGCGCGGAAGACGCTGGAAACGACCTCGAAAGTCGGGTCCTCATAGTTCTTCTTTAGCCGGTCATACTTGGCGACTTCCTCTCTGAAATACAATTAAAAGGCAAGTTTTATGAGCACAAAGGGACGCACTCCTCCATATTCAGTTCAGCAGTAATCTCCTCCTCCCGAGTGAACTGCATAACGAGATAGTGGTAGCGCGTCTGTCCTTGCCGTATAGGGTTGTTCAGACCAAGCTAAGCACAACGTAAGCGACAACCACGCGACGGCCAGCGAGCGCTCACAATGAAAAGGACATGCTGGTCGTCCTTAGGCAAGAGAAACAGTCTTGAGATGGCCGTGTATATGATTTTATAGTCGTATGTCTTTCCTCGTAGCCGGAGAAAGTCGGGGAACATGTCGACGTCGTATCGACCTCGGGGAGTTAACACGAGCACCTCCTCGAAGCTGAGAATCATGTCCCCAGTGACTTGGCCAATGTCGGCCGTCTCCTTGATGTTGTCGTGGAACACCTGCGCGGCGCTGACCTCGTCGTCATCCCCCTCCGCGTCGGACTTTTGGGACCCGTCATCCGACCCTTTCATTTTAGAAATTACACCAGGGACATGGAAACGGATTTCAGTCATCTCGTCTCCGGCTGGCTTGGTTTTGGAGGACGAGCCAGCAAATTCCAGAGAGACTTCCGTGCGCCCAGCAATGTTGGAATTGGCCACATTGCGAAGGGGTAGTTCAAAGCCCAGTTTCCCAGAGACCAAGAAAGCGAGGTCCGGACCTGTGGCGTATAAATTGAACGCGTCAAATTGAATGCGCAGCACCCCGCATACCTCTAAAGTCAGTTACACCCCAGTTCCACCCTTTGAACGAGACATCGACTTCCTCGACCGTGATCTGGAAGTGGTTTTTGAACAAGTCAGCGACCCTTTTGAAGTCCTGCAAAGCCGAGAATTGAGCAAGAGTGAAACAAAGGCGCGTCAATCCACAGACCTCGCGCTTGAATCCGTCAAAGGTATCCCGTTTCCGGTCTCTGAGACCGACGCGTAGCTGAAAGCCGCGCGCAACGCGAAGCCATTGCGCAGACTTGATATCTGCGCTTGCAATGGCTACGACCTCCCCCGAGTCGACACCCTTCCATGCCATCCCGCTGCTCGCCATACGCATCTCTACACGGTTTTTTCAGTCATCCTTGTTATCTTTCTTGCGAGTTCGATGACGCACTGCCTACTTCAGGGGACAACCCCCGATATACGGGGTCAAATTGAGTGGCAGCCATTGCGCCTGGCTGTATGGATTCCAAATGCCTGGGAGGTGGTGGTAAGAGTCAAAGGCGCGACGCGTTGCGAGCCGAGTGCACCGCCACATAAGCTTCTTGACCAATTACTTTTTGGTTTCTTTCCACCATTTCCGTGGCATTTCACTGCCAACAATTTTCTAGGGACTGTATCGTCCTAAACCATGTCGGATTCTCTTGAAGCACGCTCAAGAGATGTCCAAGAACGGACGTTCTGCAAATGGTGCCCATCCCGCACACACAGCGTCATATCTCGGCTTACCAATGACATCTCCTGGTCTCTCGAAGGCTGAATACGAAACTAGAGCTCAATGGTTATCCGCCGATGTCTTCCTTGGTCAGGGATCTCTCAGATGGCGTGCGTCTCATCCAACTTATGGTACGGGATCAGTCTTCAGTCGATCTCCAAGTTTCTTGATGATTTTGAACTCAGGAAATAATGGGTATGACTTTTGGAGGCGCGGTTGAATTGTTTATACATGCTGGACCGCAGGCGACGTGTCTCTGGGACGATACAACAAGTCTCCGCGTATGCGCGTCCAGAAAGCCGAGAACGTGAACAAAGCTCTGGAGTTCATCACGGCGCGTGGCGTAAAGCTCACCAACATTGGCCCGGAAGGTGCGCTTTCAAACTGGTTGTGGTGTGCTGCCAGTTTCGGGCGGCCAAAATATACGCACCTCGCTTTCCCGACGCGCGTGCACTAGTACGTATTTGACCGTTTACTGCAGATATAATCGACGGCAACCTCAAGCTCATCCTTGGCATGATCTGGACTCTAATCCTCCGGTTCACTATCGCGGACATTAGGTCTGTCTCCTCCTCATTGCCATTTGATCTTCTGGGACCTCATCTCGTGCCCTGAAAGTGAAGAAGGTCTCTCCGCCAAGGAGGGGCTGCTACTCTGGTGCCAACGCAAGACCGAGCCGTATAAGGAGGTCAACGTCGAGGATTTCTCCCTGAGCTGGTCCGACGGGCTGGCGCTGTGCGCGCTGATCCACTGCCACCGCCCGGATCTGCTGGATTACGATAGATTAAACAAAGTAAGTAACGGCGTTTAATATTTTTGTGGGACGACCTGACTTTATTCAGTCCGACCGACACGGGAATACGAGACTTGCCTTCAAGGTCGCGGCGGAGCACTTGAACATTCCTGTTTGTATTCCGGCTAACTGAGATTTTCTCGTGCTCAATTTGCTTCAGCAACTACTAGAAGTTGAAGATTTATGTGACTCTGCTCGGCCAGACGAGCGTAGTGTTATGACATACATCGCCAGTTTTTTCCACGCATTTTCCTCTATGGGTTGGTTTCGCTCCCCATTTTTTACGCTTATCTTATGGTTCCCCAGACCAGGCAGAAACCGTCTCCCGCCGCGTCGAGAAGTTTGCCGAACTCATGCAATCTGTGTGGGTAACGCGAAATGACTACGAACGGCGCGTGCGTCTGGTCCGTGGCTCATCCTCCCTCCCTCCTCACATGCACTCATTTAATTTCGATGCCAGCTCCTCTCCGCGCTCTCGGAAATCCAAACCAACTGGGCCGGCAGCGAGTTCAGCGGCACGTACACCGACGCAAAGCAGCAGTCCGCCGACTTTACCGCGTACAAGCACACGACGAAGCGGACGTGGGTCGTGGAGAAGCAGGACGTCGCGACGCTCTTCGGGAACGTGCAGACGAAGCTGCGGACGTACGGCCTGCGCGAGTACGTCCCCCCGCCCGGGCTGACGCTGGCGGAGGTCGACAGCGCGTGGAACGGCCTGCTTGCGTCCGAGGCACGACGCTCGCGCACGATTAACGCGCAGATCCGGCAGTGCGTATCCTCGGTTTCTTTATTTACTTTCGCAGGTGTGCTGAGGAGACGTGCGCAGAATCAAGGAACGGCTGCGCAAGTCGTTTGCAGACCTAGCGAACGATTTCGAGCAGCGACTGCGCGTGATTTCGTCGGCAGTGGCGGCGCTGGAGGGCGCGCTGGAGGTGCAGCAGCAGAGCGTGCAGGAAATTCAGACACGAATACCGGCCATCGCGGACGCCCTGCGGCAGGTCGCGGCGGCGGAGGCGGAGTGCACGGCGGCGAATGTGGAGGAGAACGACTACACCGTGTTTACGTGCCAGGATCTCGAGTTTGAGCTTGAGCTTGTCGTGCAGAGCATCGCGAAGAAGATTGCGTTTATTGACAACCAAGTTCGTTCCTCTGGGTTATTTCGTGCTGCTGTTGCTGCTGCTAATTGAGATTTCGCAGATCGTATCGCGGAACATGTCGAATCTGACGCCGGCGCAGCTGGAGCAGTTCGAGAGCACGTTCCGGTATTTCGACAAGGACGAGACGAACACGCTCAATCAGAGCGAGATGACCGCTGCGCTGGCGAGTCTGGGCATCGTATACTCTGTAAGTGTCTTGGTCTTCGAATTAGAGAGGTTGCGCAAAAGCGGCTTTCGGCCGCGGAACGCCTTTCGATGCGGCTTTTGTTTCTTTTACTCCAGTGGTCCCAGGGGGTGCTATCAACAGTCCTGGTGGTGTATGGAACCAAAAGAGTGCACCTCCACACGCGACGTTGTGCCGCCGCATGCGGCTTTGCGCAATCTCCCTATTCTATTTTGTGTAGCACACAGCCTGACCTGCGGCGCAGGACGAGGACCTAAATTTCATCTACGACCAGCTGCTGCAAGAGTATCACGCGGTCAGCTTTGAAGCGTTCATCAACCTTTTGGTGCGCGGGTTTGCTTTCCGGTCTTGGAATCACCGCCGACTGACGCTGTGCAGGTGGATATCACGGAAGATCAGACGTCGCCGGAGCAGCTGCGCGAGGCGTTCCGCGGCATCGCAGCGGATAAGGTGCGTTACCCTGGCTCGCGATGACTCTTTCTGACTGTGCGCGCAGCCATTTGTGACTGAGCTGGATCTGCGGCTACACCACCTTCCTGCGCCGTCGATTGAATATCTGAGCGAGGTGATGCCGCGCGGGCAGAACGCTGCGGGGGAGGCAGAATACGACTACGAGCGGTGGCTGGACGATGTATTTGCGTAGCAGCACTGCGGCTGGCGTGTACAATATAAGTAGTACTGTATCTACAGACGCGGCTAATCGATCGATATCCAACGGCAGCGACCGGCACACAGCCACATATAGCAGCTTGCTCCCTCCTTCCATCCACATCCCACACGACCATGGCAAGTGTGCACCCTGGCTGCACTGTTGATTGCACCTAAGCCCCCACAGGATTCCGGTGTTACCGCCAGCGATCAGTGCATCGAGGAATTCACAAAGCTTCAGCAGCGCAAGAGCCAGGAGAAGTTCCTCGTCTATGGGCTCGCGAAGACGGTCAAGACGACGGGGACCAAGACCGGCTACGATCTGGAGATAATCCACGACACTACCACGCAGGAGAAAATCAAGGAGGCCCTGAAGAACGAGAAGGACGACCCGGTAGCCGGTGGCGATGCGACCGAGGTATTCAACGAGACTGCAGGGCGGGCATACAACGCTTTCGTCCACCACCTTGCCAAGGAGAGGTGCAAATGGGCCGTGTATGACTTTGAGTATATGGTGGATGGTGGCAAGAGGAACAAGATTGTCTTTATTTCATGGTCTGTGCACTCAAGTGTTCGCGACCCTGGTGCGCGTGCTAACGTACAAACAGCATAGGCGAGACGGACGGTGACAGGACGAAGGTTACCCCGTTCGATTTCTCGAGCTCTAGGCAAGGCTTGCGCCGCAGGCTCCAGGGGATCCAGGTCGAGATCGAGGGACAGGATGCAGACGACATTGACTACAAAACCCGTGCGTGTTTTCTTCTGCTCGCGATGTCCGCTCATCCCCCGCAGTTAAATTGAAGCTCGCGAAATGAACGTCGTTATCACTATCCCTCTTCAATTACCTTGTCCATATCTCCCTTTGAAACGAAACGAAGTCGAATGTATAGAACCCTTTGTTGAGCGTTGATGGTATACGGCTGAGAATGGATTGCGATCGTGACAATCGGTCTACCGGTAAGACAACGTAGCGAATTATCGTGTTCTAACCCGTAGCACACTGCGCGGCCCACCCTGTTCATGACTCGAACACAAAGCTCATGCCGATCTAAGGCAAGAATCAGCAAGCGGGATCGCAAAGTAAGGGAACTCTCTGACCTTGTGTACGGGGCCGGAGGGGTCCACCTCGTTGAGCTTTTGTGTGTCGACAGCGAGGCCGAAGGAGGCCTTGACACCGGGGCGGAGCGACTGGGTGTAGCCTGCAGCAAATTTAAGCGTTACAGAAAGACATCGCAAAAAAGGAAGGCTCACCGAGGGCGAGGATGCCAGCGTTGTTGATTTTAGCTTTGACGAACGCGGCCGAGTCAAGGTAACTACAGGATCCGGTCAGCAACCAAAGCCAGGAAACAAACTAGTTTGACTGACGTCTTCGTGCCGACCTCGATGGAGACGCCGCCGTTAGTGAGCTTAGGGTCGTATACGGCCTTAGCGCCGGCCTCGACGTCCTTGCTGACGCGGTGGTAGTAGCTCGCGGAGAAGGACTTAAGGTCGTGCAGCGCGTGCAGGGTGACGGCGTATTCGGGTGCGTTGAAGCCCGCGGCGAGCGCGTAGCGGCTGATGCGGCCCTCGGTGACGTTGTACGCCGCCTCGGCGCCGACGAGGAACCCGTCGCGTCCCAGAACGGTGTCAGCGGTGAATGTCGGGCCCTGTACAATAGAAAATACCGATGTTCAACTCAATTCACCTCTCAAAAAAAGGCTGGCAGACCGAACCGACCTTGAGGACGTCGAGGCTGGCGCGCGAGTGGAAGCCGGACTGCTTGTAGACGGCGTTGAGGACAGCAGACTTGCTCATGCCCTTTGAGGGCGCGATGGTGGTGACCAAGTCGAGCTTGAGGCCCTGGGTGATCTGGTTGTCGAGCTCGACCTGGGTCTTGAGCACGTTGACGGTGTTCCAGGTGTTGGTGAGCGTCAGCCCGTGCTGCTTGTTCGTCATCTTTGACTCGATGTCCCCGGTGATGGCGCCGTGCGCGTTGCGGGTCCCCGCGACTTTGAACGTCACATTCGAGGGCGTCTTGGTCTTGACCTCGAGCGCGGTGCCGTGGAAAGGGTAGTCCTTGGACAGCAGATCCGAGGAAGACTTTCCGAGGTCCTGTACAAGAAAAAAAGGTCAGAGGAGATGTATTATGTCCGGAGGAATGTGTTGAGGACCTTCCAGGACGGCGGGACGGGCTGAGGCAGAGACATGGTGGTAATGGAGAAAGGGAGAGGTGGCAACAATTTTTCAAGCGACGTGGGGCGACGTGCCGAATTCACACGCGTCCTTCCGTTTCCTCCCGCTTTCTCGCCGCAAGGACGCGCAAGCCGCAAAAACGCGCAATATGGAGCCCTCGGCTCAATGGACAACTCAAGGTCTCTTCCTATAAATTTTTCAATTCAAGAACCTCCCACGGACCCAACTGCTGGCGCGGACTGCACTGATTTTTTCTACGAGTTAGAAGCTCTGTGTCTTCTTCGCAACTTCGTCGACCAAACTACGGACTCTGGACAAGCACTGTATTTTCTGCGCTCATTTCTGAGGTCTTTCTACTTGAACTTCAACCAATGAACGTTTAATAAACCCTCGGCGTGCCAAGAGCAAACGTGCGTCCACGCTGCGGGTCTGAGAGCTTAATTCCGCTTGCAGATGGTGCCATCCCAACACACTCAACCGGGTCATCCATGGAGAGCGCCTGCGTACTCTTTGCCAAAGAGAGTTATATCCCAATAGGGGGATTTGATTCCAGGAATCCAAGTTCAAATTCCCTGAAGAAAATCATGATAACGTGACCGGCGACCGCGATGCCTAAAACAAGAGGTAGGCGATCATTGTCGATCAGACACAGACCTCTTTGACAACCCCCCCAAATCGGGTAAGCGGCAATCGCCGACGACTTTTCATGGTCCCGTTCCTGGACTTTTTACTGTGACTTCAAATCTGGCCCGATAACGCTGAAAATTGGCAAGACGCCCCATTTCTACATATAATACATCTATCTACGTACTCAGAATATTTTATTTCTCCCAGCAACGAACACGCTACATGTTTCGTTCATTTTGTGATTTCAATCGGCACGCTTCGGCATGGAGATACGATGACATCAGCAAATTTTGTTTCGGTCCGGTGCTCCACGAATTATCCCTTCCTCTCTTTCCTCGGTAAAAAAGATGACGTACCCCCCCCCCCCCCCCCTAGTTTCACGTGCGGCGACTTTGGGAGGTCTGTGTCAGCGACTTTATGATCGCTCACCTCTTGGCCTAAAATCGCGTTTCGGAGTATTTTATAGGTCTAGGTTGACCCGTTCCCGTTCAGGAGGGTTTCTCCGTGGTTTTGAGCCGCATTACCTCCCCGTGTTTTCATCCCCGATCACGCCGATCTTGAACACTGAAATCTATCCGCACCGTCCAATTCTCAAGATGTTCTCGCCAGAAAAACACGCCTTCAACCCCGAGTACCTATATATATTTGAAACTCGGTACCTGAATCGAGCGATGACTTTGCGATTGTGAACTCGAACTGACGGGAATCGCTCACAGGGAATACAATCCCGTTCGTTGCAGCCTCTGTGCGCCAACACCGCGACCGTGTTCGTTGTGGGTGTAACAGGACTTGTTTCAGCTGTGTATACACCGGCGCCACAAGGTGTTTGAACGCAAACAAACTGGACTCTGACCAGGAAAAATAGTGGACTCAACCGTGGGAAGGTCGATGCACTTAAGCGTCTCGACTGGTTCACTGAATGCAGCTTGAAGCCACTGGCGCGACCAGGTGAGCATACTGTCGCTTCCCATGGCGTCGTGACCTGACCACTTGGAAGAGTCCTTTTCTCATCAGTACCAACAACTTAGATGGTTTGTTCTCCGCTCCGCCGTTGGCAACTCGATCAGGATCTGCGCAACGGTCATATCTCTGATATGATGCGCTGCACACCCGGCGACGGACCCTCCATCTGGTCGGAACCTGCCTTGAATAGTAATCACAGGCACCACTTAAACTCAAAAACCGTGTAAGGGACTGGCAGGTAGGATTACACGGCACGGACCCCTTAGGAACGCCAAGTCTGAATTTCTGATGAAAACCGAGATAGATCTATCTGTCACCCTGATTATCAAGCTAGGGAGATATACGAAGTCTGGTATATAAGACCCAGGGGGAGGAGGAGGAGCTCCCAGGACTGCTCTGTTTCGACGACTGGCCGTCAACCCGCTTTCTCCTTTCTTTTTTATTCGCCTTGTTCACTCATGGCTGATACGGTCTTTTCTACCGCGTGGACGCGCATGCTGCAGGACGTGTGCAAGTCCTCTGTGAGTCCTTGTTGAATCATGCCATTGAGATTACTCATATCTAGTCGAGATTTCTTTGTTCTTGGGCGGTTCGTTGGTTTGAACTATCCACCTCGGCAATTCATTGACCTCTTCCGACCTCTTTCAACAGGCGTTTACTTTCTCCTCGGAACCGTTGCATTCTATCTGTTCTTCCGCCGAGACCGAGGCACCACTGGGCGGTTGATTTTCATGTGGGCCATCGCTGTGATGCTCTGCCTCGCAATGTCCGAACTCGTCATGCAAATTATTGCGACGTCGGTGTCGTGGCGATTATTACTCTCGGCCACGCAAGGCGTCGAAACGAATTTGTTCCCCGAGCAAGAGGCTTCTCTGAGCTCTCTGTATAACTTGATCGTGCTCGTGGAGGACCTTATGCTTGTTACGAACAAGTGCGTAACCGAGTTTCATCCCAAGTACCAGAATGTCAACTCTAGCTCAGTGCCATCGCGGATGGTCTGTTCGTTCGTATCTATTTTTGCATATGCAGGAACCGAAAACACCTAACGATCGTCAGGCTTACCGCTGCTATATTATATGGGGCTCAGGTTACCGCAAGCAGGTCGTCATTCTACCGTCGTTTTTGCTTCTTGTCACAACTGGTGGGTGTGGCCTTTACATTCAGTTGTCCATCTCACTGAATGAATGCTTCGTAGCCTTGGGAGTGGCCACGGCATATTTCAACAATATCTACTACGGCGGCAAGCCCGTCATGGATGCGCGAATCGGCTTCTTCTTTGCAATCATGACGAACTTGACGCTGACTGGCCTCACCGCCGGACGCATATGGTGGACGAAACGCGAGTTGCAGATTGTTGGCCAGGATAAGTTTGCAAAGCGGTATACCAGGGCGATTTCGGTGCTGTGCGTTCCGTTTTCTTTCTTCACGAAGGACTCCTCGTTGACAATACAAATCCGAAAGACTAGAATCCGGCGTGGTGTATTGCCTTTTCTTGATCCTAGTCATCCTCGCCTTGACCTACGGGCGACATGCCACCGCCGGGCCTACTGCCATCTTGGAATCCCTGAGCTACGGCGCTTCAGGCCAACTCGTGGTCAGTCTCATTCAGTGTTACGCGTGGAACCGTTGCATGGCTCACTTTCTGGTGGCAGAACATTGTTCCGACGGTTTTTATTGTTCGAATCGGTCTGTTTCCACCGTCCGAAACCGAGTCTGAGAGATCCGGCCTGAGGAAATATTTAGTGCAAGTGTAAATGTATCATGTATCACCTATGGATGTGTACTCTTATGAAGTGGGAATTTCAGCGGGGTAGTTAAGGATTAAGATGTTGAAACATCAAACAGCATGATTATCGGTGGTACCCATTCTAGTGTTCCTTTTTTGTGGAATTGGTAGCTGTGTCCCCGACAATGTCTTGTCAAGGCCGTCGAGCAAAGGAATTTCGCGCTGCAATAAAAATGGAAAGTGAAATAGAACCGTGGGAAGATAGAAACGACGGAGGCACCGCCACAGCACCACCTTCCTTCTCCCACCTTAATCTCAAACGACTCGGAGGACATCGGCTTGACATCGGTGCCGACTTGTACTCATTGAGTTTCTGCCGTTACCAGTGAAGGCTATGGACTGGATCATATCTTCCCACCCATCTGGCGGATTCGAGAATAGAATCACTGGTGGACCAAGTCGCCTTCCATGACATGGAATCCATGATACTATTATTTAAGGAACTTCAAGTTGCCTAGGACTCGGTTGACTTGGCAGTCCCGACTCAGGGCGAACTTAGGCACTTTCTCGTAGGCTTCGCCCAGCCAATCTTGTTCTGCATACTCCCACCTCCACAATTAGCGCCTAGGCAGATGAGATCCGATTCCATTGAAGTCGGCACAGATCAGAAGATACAACTGTCCAACAGCCAATTATGGCGCTTCAGGATATCAGCAGTGACCATCCACCCGCCTTGTTTTCACCTTCCTGCTTCCTTGGTCGCTTTCTACTTTCAAACACTCCGCTGTTGAATGGCGGACTCTGCTTTTGAGATTGCATGGAGTCTTGCGCTGCTGGACGTCGTCAGGACTGCAGTTTGTATCTAACTTTTCTCGTGCCACGTAGATTTGACTAATATTCCAGCACCAAGATTGCTCTGTCTTTCACTGGTTCGACATTTGTTGCCTCTAGTACTCAAAAGCCTGACTTTAAATGTCTGGCTAGGACTTTATTTCTTTCTTGTTGTATTGACATTGTATTTTCTCCGCCGTCAAAAGCCAGCGGGGCATTGGGTTTTTGTGTGCGCTATTGTCCGGCGATGTTTATTTTGGCCATGATCAAATCTCTTTGCAAATTGCAATGGCCACAATTTCATTGCAGTCTGTCTACTTGGCAGCGCACAGTTAAACATCCACCGCACATTGGGACTATCTGCAGCGCCTGGAATACATTTTCCCATTCGTCGAAGACTCTCTTTTGGTCACTAACAAGTCGGTACTGTTCGTGCGCTTGCCCCCTATACTTACTGACATTCCTTGTCTTTCCAGCGCAACTACCGAGGGCCTTTTGGTACGAAGCCTTCAACCCCTCAACCAGTTGTTGAGAGTGGTGGATAGATTATCGCTGTTATATTATCTGGGGAACACATCGCAACAAGAAGCAGGTGCTGCTTTTGCCGTTGTTTCTCTTGCTTTGTACCACTGGTTCGTCTGCTTCTACTTATGTGCATATCGACTGAGTGCGACTCAATCGACACCCTGCACAGTATTGGGCTACATAACGGTTTCACGGAACGACGTTCTCCCACAGAAATACCACGTGGATACCAGATTTTTTGCTATATTCTTGATCATAAACAATCTACTTGTGACCGCTCTCACAGTAGGAGGAATATGGTAGACGCGACGAGACTTGCAAACCCTCGGGCAAACAAAATTTATTCAGAGATCCAATACCGCCATGACAATGCTGTTGGTTGAGTTGAATAATTTTTAAACCGTCTGACTAACGGGCACGAAAGATTGGAATCAAGTGCTGTGTACTTGGTTGGCATGTGCATCCTGGTGACAGCTCTTTCAATCGGTTCTTCGAAATCCGGTTCTCGGAAAACCGGATTTCCTGTGGCTTATGTGATTTATGGATTCGCCGGCCAGCTGGTGGTTTGTAGAAACTTTGAACCTCCCCGGTTTGAGACTGAACACTCTTGCAGAACATCATTCCCGCCCTTATTGTTGTACAACTAGGTATTGGTCGCAAAACTGAAGCGAACAGTATGGCAGCGCAATCAAAGTCGTCAGTGATGTAAATTCGTCTGTCTTGATGTATTATATTATATTAAAATTGGGACGTCGTGCGGGAATGTTGAACTGGGTCCACTCGGGGCTCAATAAAACGTTCGAAATCAAATTGAAAGCAGTGCGAGACTCGAGCTGGAGCTGGGAGGGATCTTCTTTCGAAATATGCGACTTGTAGAAAATGGGTGAGATGTATCATGTCTGGCACTAACCTGCCGAGTTGGTGGGATTTCCCGTGGCTGGCAGTTATGAGTGATTGTCGTCGTCAAGACTGTTGGTTTCAGGTAAAAATGAATTCACTTTGTCTTTCAACATAAGGTTTGGGTTTCCAGGAAGTGCTTTCCTGGTCTGGATTCATCAGCATTGGCTGCAGGTTATTTCCGTCCAACGTAAGGCTTTTTGTAAAGTTTTGGTGCCTGTGTGAAAACTACTTGATGGTTCGCCATGAAATGCACCGAATGACATGAGAAACACGAATGTAGCTGATTCAGAATTGGATGGCTTCCCGTCAATCAGCTTCGTATCGCTGTCCAAGTCAAGGATAGTCCAGCTAATTCATCCAACATATCAAGATCACGGCGCCATGGTAAGGAGAAACTTCTCCATCGGTGGACCGCAAATACATAGCGCTCCCAGGAGACCATTTTCCGCGAGCATTCGAGCAGCGGAATCCCTCACTTCAATTTGACAGCTGGTACTGTCGCGCGATGTCCTCTGCAATCTCTGAGTCGATCTGGACTTTGGTGTTTTCCGAGATAACCAAATCCGCGGTAAGTATAGATAATTGAGAGGGTTTGAATTCTTCTTATATTGTTCCGCAGACCGCGCTGTTTTTCAATGGTTTGTCGAAATGGTCTGTTCTATTTAGTGTCTCATCCTTCCTAGGAATCTGCATTCTGCTTGCGCTGCAAGGATGCTATTTCCTGAGTCGTCGAACATCGTCCGGACGCGGTGTTCTTGTCTCGGCCATGATTATTGCATGCGCCTTTTCAATATTGCATATGAGCTACCAAGTTGCATTCACCGCGATGTTCGTACGATTGCTACGCGCTGCAGGGATCGCAGCAACAGCCAGCGAACAGCAGGACCTGCAAGCTTCGTTCCGCCATCTATCACAGACGAAACTTCAGTGGGACAATATCGTCATCCTTATAAACAAGTCGGCATATGATTCTGAAACCAACTGGTCAAGAAATACTGACCCTTTGCCCAGTTTTGCTGCCGACAGTCTTTTCGTGAGGATCTGCTCTTTTGTTCATTTACAACTCACGAAGTTGTGCTAGATTTATCGGTGCTACGCAATATGGGGTCAGTCTCGTTATAAGGGACGGATAATCCTTGTCCCTCTGCTGCTGTTACTCTTTACCACAGGTGCGCGACCCTTTGATCGTTGGAGGTTTTTGACCAGCGTTAGTCTTTGGGATCGTGGTGAGCGTGCTCCCTGGTGGCGACCTTGCGAACATACTCGTAGCTTTCCTCGGAGCGATTACGACCAATATTGTTTTGACGGGACTCACCACGGGGCGCATATGGTGGACGAGGCGTCATCTTCATCTTCAGGTTGTTGGCGAAAAGAAACTCATCCAAAGATACAATACTGCTATTGCAATGCTGTTCGTTATTTTATGCAGCCGTTTCACATACTGATGGAGCCATTAGCCTGGAATCCAGCGCACTTTATCTCGTACTCATCTTGACGATCCTTTTTACTCAAACTCTCGGTGGTGCCGCTGCGCTTGAATCTACCGTTATTTCGATGGTTTGTGGGGCATCAGGGCAACTCATGGTACGTCCCGGCGTGCGACCACCGCAACCTTCTTTAATTTTTAGCAGAACATACTTCCCGCCCTCGTCATCGTACGGGTCAGCTTCGCGCGGAGCATTGATGTTGATCCTACTGCAGGCAGCCTGAAGCTGTAGTCCCTCGTTTAATAGCGGCATATTTTCCAGTTTCAATAGTATCGCGGTATTCCCGTTGCAGATCTAGAGACGACTCGGAGGGCGAAGTTGGAGTTATGCCACCACTAAGCATTACATCGAGGTCGAAAGGAGCTCCGACACAGTGGTCGGAACGACGTGGAAGGTTGCTGGGTTTGATTTGGGGCGTTAGAAATAGAAATACAGCTGAGGTCAAAGCATTCCGATTCCGTCGCGGTGTTTGTGGAAAGAGTCACCTCACACTTCGGTCACGCGTGACATCGTGCGACAATTCCATGCCGTCAAGTGCGTTCTGGAGCAACTCTCTCTCTGGACTCTAGGGCGTTACAGGCGCGTTAAACTGGGTTTCTTGCATCAACGTTTCAGCCGTGATATATTTCTGTACGAGCAGGCATATTCAAATCCTCGTTAAACGAGTCCGGAACGAGTCGGCTCTTGGCAAGCTCGGCGTTTGAACCTTCAGCCTTGTGGTACTTTTGCAATGCGCATCGTTTTTCTGTTATATCCTTCACTCGTTCTTCGTCTCCAATTACTTACCGTGTCAGACCGTGTGGGTTTTCTTTAGTCTGCTATGTTCTCGTGAACCCCTGGCATCAGCAAGCAGACGACCACGCTGGCTCATCGAGCTTTCCGACATTTTCGGACTTCTGAAAGCCTCCACGAACTCCCATATTTTTGGAGCCGTCAGCACTCTGAGCGAGAAGGTGGATAAATTCTATCTTTGATGGGCGGAACTGCCGGAACGTCAATGTTCTAGTTTATCCGTGTGCGAACGGTATTTAAGATGGTCTTGGACGTCTTGTATCTTCAGTAAAAATGTCAGTCTCTCCACCTCTCAGCATCTCGATAGTCGGCGCAGGCATTGGCGGCCTCTCAGCTGCAGTAGCATTCAGAAGGAACGGACACAATGTGCAGGTCTGCGAATTCTCCCCTCCGTGACGTCGTTGTATCGCTGACCTCACTTGAGCAGATATTCGAAGCTGCAGAAATCAAAACCGAAATCGGCGCCGCTTTGAGCGTGCAGACCAACTGCTTACGGGTTCTTGAACGGCTCGGGGCGTCGAGGGACAACTTGAAAGGTGTGCCGTGGTATGGGGTGCGTTTCCACCTTGAAGCCAAATCTATATTGAAGTCGTTCAACAGAGTATGGTCTTTGGCTCTGACGGTGGAGAAGGCACAAGTCACTCATGGCTGGTTCCTGGTATGAACCAGAATGTATGTTGTATCCTGGTGTCCATGGACGTCTCGGCTAAGCAAATCCAGGGATTGCTCTGCCACCGGAGCGATCTATACGAGGAGCTCAAACGTCTGGCGACGGGCAAAGGCGAAGGGCCGCCCGCGAAACTGCGCCTCGGAACGAAGGTAGTGGCTTGTGATGTTGAAAAAGGGACGGTAACTTTGAATGGCGGCGAAGTTGTCCATGCCGACTTAATTCTTGGGGCCGATGGGATCCACGTATGCACCCAGGCCCCCGTTTTTGACGGCATTAACGCGTCTCCAGTCTGTTATTCGCGCTCATGTCCTGGGAAGCGTCGCTAAAGCACAAGACTCGGGTCTCTCCTGCTTCCGGGCTGTTTTTGAGGCTGCAAACCTGCGGGACATCCCCGAGCTTGAATGGTTCCACGCTGGCGTCAGTGGTACTCGCAGCGTCGTCCGGAAGAACGGGGAATTGGGAATGTGGTATATGTATCCCTGCCGCAGCGGATCCCTCATCAACGTCGTAGCATACTACACGGATTCGCCGGACGACGTAGGCAAGTTATTCCAAGGGTTGTTTGCGGTCAATACTAATATGACCTGCAGGCTTACCGTCCATCGCCACTCCAGAAGACTTCATCGCCAAGTTCCGCGACTTTGATCCCAAATTCCTGCACATCCTGGACCTCCCGATTCACAGCCCGATTCACAGATGGACGCTGCGGGTATTGCCCCATCTTCCTACCTGGGTCCTCGGCCGCGCAGCTCTTCTCGGAGACGCCGCGCATGCCACCCTGCCTCTGCTTGGCCAGGGCGCCGGAATGGCCATCGAAGAGGCTGCTGCCCTCGGCTGTCTGTTGCCCGCTGGGACCAGACGCGAGGACGTCCCCGCGCGGCTCGAGGCGTATCAGCATCTCCGAAAACGGCGTGGAGAATTTGTGAATACAGAATCTGTCGACCAGATGACGAAAGGGTTTTCCTTTTCTCGATGTAGGTCCAATCTGTACAGGTCGGGACGTCACTCACGCTCTATTGAATAGCTAAAGAGATGCAGTGTTATCTCCTCGAATACGATGCAATCAAAGCAGCGGAAGAGTGCTACCAGGAGCGTTTCGGTGGAGGAGTTTTGGTGAAGTAACTGACCTACTGGACAAAATCTAGACTTTCCATTCGTATCGTAGTAATAGCTATGTTGCCCAGTATAACATCGACAGCATTTCCCTTCCATCCACCGTCGGAAGCACACTCTTGACGCCTTTGGAAGAAATCCTTGCCTCCCCACATCTACGCACTACACACCTAAACCCCAGCACAGGCACGCATTCCCACCATCACAGCACCAACGCCGCCCGCTCAGCCCCGAAACAGCGTACGCGTGCGGGGGATCTACTAGTCCCGAGTTTGGGCATGGCCACAGCTTCGCGCGTGGAGGATCTCTGAGCGCCGACTTTGAGCGTAGACGCGGACAAACGCCAATGACGGAGGACGAGCTGGTTGTCATTCCGCGTATGCGTCCGGGTGAGGCTTGCATGGCAAAGATCTCAGTGGGGAGAATAATAAAAATTGTGAACTGTGGCGAGAATGTAAGGTGTGCTTGTGCAATTCTGTCTGCAATCATTAAACTAATACAGAGTAATATGTCGTCAACTCTCCCATCTCCTGGATGCCTTCATGTGTACCGTCAGCATTGAAGTTTGTGGAGACAGGATATAACGTACCCATCTCTTCTCTCAAGAACTGGCAGGCCTGTTTCACCGCATAGTCATCCGCCGAGGCCACAAGATTTTCTTCGAAGACCTCGTCGATATTGTGCATGGCAAGTGGGTTGTTCCATCGTCCCTGAACGATGCCCACGACGTACATAATGTGGTGCGGACCCGTAGAGTTAGACACAGCGTGGAAGGGTAGGACGTGGGGGTCAACTATCTACTGAACGTGAGTAAGAAAGTCTTGAGCAACGAGACCATTGACAGTCGTAGATCACCTTCCCATACTTGTGGTTCAAATACATGAGAATGACGCGGTCGTATGCATGGGGATCCTCGGAGTGGGGGCCGCCAGGTAGGTAGGTGTCCGCCCAGCGGTGGTACTCCACAGGTGGGATGATGAATCCTATGAACAAGGCGTTTCGGGAAGAACGAAGGCGCCCTCGCTCGATATTGTTCTCTTTGGCGTAAGCCACCGCGGCCTGGATGGCAGTTTCTTTGCGATGAAGAATGTCGTCTTGGAGGCTCATGGTGGTATCTCCTAGACAGACGCTACAAACGTTCTTTAGCTCGTACTTACCTCGCTTTGTTTTGTAGGTCTGAAGGCAAGATAGGAGTTGTGACGTGATCTCAACGTGATCTGATGGGCCCGGGGGTGAGGACCTAGATTGTCTTCCGAGTAACAAGACTATCTGAGACGTCTTCTACTTTGGCGGCTGCTGCGTCTGCTTACACCTCGCCATGTACGGTCACGGTAAATCCGAGTCCGATGGCGGACTACCCAGGGTCGTCTCCCCACCTGCCGGTTCGCCCCTGGACCTTCACCCTCACACAACACGAGGCCCCGACATTCGCCGCTGCAACTGCCAAGGACTTCAATCCCTCCCCGCGGTCCAGAATGTCTACCCGATCAGCAATACTGAGAGCCCGCCAACTCACACTTTCGGCGTTATTCCTCCTCCGCCGTGTTCTTCCACGCAACCTAGTTCTTCGAGTGCATCTTCCGTCACCGACTCAAACGTCCACGAAGCTGTTGACGTCGATGGCAATATTTCTCCGCAAGGCGCTGCTGACCCCGACATTTCCACGTTTGTGATCTATGCCCCGGATCCAATGTGAGTGCTCTTTCTCTCGTCTTCCTCTGGGTTAACATATTATTCAGATCCCAAGACCCCGGACCTATAACGCCAGACGATGTTGAAGTAATCGAGAGCTGTTTTGAGGATGGAGGCCTCATCGTCTCACTACACAGGCCTCTCCGAGCGGAAACTTGGGTAGAAGACCACTACGACGACGGAATCTTTCAGATTGCACGCACAAGTGGCCTTGGAGGTCCGGTCGCAACAATGCTATCGCCGGGACTGCCTGCACTGGTTATCTTTGGCTCTATCCTCGATGATCGGGTTCTAGATTTAGCAAAAACTCTTGCAGAAGTCTCAGGGTTCGCAGTAATGGTCCGTCCCGTTGGCGAGGATCCAGTTTCAAAATTTGCTCAACGAGATGGGTTGGATGACGCCCCACCCATGACACCGGAGTCGGAAAGCGAAGAAGATGATGAGGAAGAGGATGAGTACAGATTTGATCTCGAAGAGGAAGTCGGCGACGAACCCGGTGTTCAGGTTTCCAACCCAGGTGCTTTTGGATGTCCGGCGCCGCATCTAAGCGGAGGGAGAGGAGATGATTCGGACCAGGAAGACGGCCCGCTTCCGTGGAAGAGTAAGGCTCACAGAGCTGTTGTTTGGTTGAAATCACAAACCGACGAGGAGCACGAGTATTCCTTGGGCGTTCGCACCAAAACTAAGGTACGCCCTTTTCATGAGCTGGAATCATTAAGTTTATGGATGTAGTTCCAGGTCCAGTCGGAGTATGAGGACGACGGATGGGAAACGCGGCCTGAGGTCATAGGGCATGTAACGCTTACGGTCGAAACGCCATCCAAGATTTTACCGGATCGATCGTACAGTTCTCTTGGATTCATTGCTCATCGCGAGAGCTCCGTCATTGATCGCGATTTGTGAGTCGGCTTAAAGATACTGCCGTTCCAGAAGTTTATGGTGTGTGCGAATTCAGTATTGACTGTGGCTTCAAGTACCCCGACCAAACCTTGGATCAATCGTCGAAAAGTGTCGCCCTAGGATTGAACCTTGGTTACGCAAATCTCCATCCGACGGTTATCCCTGGAGTTTCATACACAAAGACTGGTACCAAAACTCTCGAGCTGGCGGACACCAAAGTAAGTATGACCAGATCCAGATGTTCTTTCATTCTCACCAGTGACCGCACCTCAGCCAACCCCTAAATGTCTTATTTTTCACGATCCTGGCGAGCGATGGAACAAGGACGGGAAATCCTACACTTCCTATGACATTACAACTGTCCCGAGGAAAGATCCCAGGACCGGAATCATGCACCCCTTGAAAGCACGCTTTGCCATGGGAATCAACCTTCACCGAAATGAAGTCAATACCCACCGATTTATTGATCACAAGAATTGACCGCCTTTCAAGGATAATCCAAAGCTTCCGAGAATTTCATTTATCACTCGGAACCAACTCATCTTTTGGATCTCAGACCCAACGCTCAAGTCCAGAGTCCGCGGGGTGTTGGTACTCACGATGGTCAGTCGCTATTGCGAGGTAGCGATGAGCGTGTTGATCGATCGGAATACAAAGACTTTCATCCCCGACATTAGAACGCCAGAGGATCTCTTCATACAAGAAGAATTAGATGTCCGTCTTCAAACAGACGCCGACCCCGCAGAAAGTGCGTTCCTTGGCCTTATTTCTTCTGCATAGCAAGATAACCCTCTTCCAAACAGCAAATCAGCCCACTCCACCTGCAACTGATAAGACCACTGTGGCCCTTGCTCTCTCCATGGCACCTATCGACACCCAGAAATCGCACAAAAATTCGATTTCCGAGCTTTTCGCTGACATCCGCCGTAAAGTCGCTACCGCCAAGGAACCCGTACTCGCCGACTTGCCCCTTCAGGAATACATCTCGCGTGGCTGGGATGACACGAACAAAACCTGGAGACCCGTTTTATGGACTCGTCTAGATCAAGACTTCAGGGCTACTGAGATCGAAAAAGGTTCGACGACTCCAGTCTGGAAGCTCGATTGGAAAACCCAAAAGCCGGACAATGAGTTGAATCAGAAGGCGGCGGGAATCAAGACGGATCCTGTTAGGGAGCTTGCTGAGAATGAGCCGGGGCCAGAAGGAGCAGAAACCGTGGAGGACATTGTTGTGTAATCGTATTGTTAATACTATGCATAATACTACTTGGAGTTCGCCTACTTGTCGGAAGGGGAGGTTGGATTTTTCGTTTTCTGAAGGTTCCACAATCATACCGCATAAACCGCGGTTAGCGGGGAACCTTGTTGTGAGCTCGTGTTTTTGGGGCACTTGGATCTCACTACGTTCAACCCCCACCTGGACAGAGTTTGGCCAGCTGATCCAGATAATGGCCAGGTCTGGCCAGCTTTGTGGAGGTCTTCCTAGCCAGCTTTATAGGGGTCGTCTTTCCAGCTGGCTAGGAAGACCTCCACAAAGCTGGCCAGACCTGGCCATTATCTGGATCAGCTGGCCAAACTCTGTCCAGGTAGGGGTTGAACATAGTGTCTGGGACAAACATTTTGCACAATTTGGGTCTGCCAGTCAGAAAGCCAATGGTGTTGTGTGCTGAATGTGTGTGCTCGATGGTGCGTGGAACTCTTCGAAGGTTCGAGCATTCGAGGGCGAAGGACGAAATTTAATCTCTACCACGCTGCCGGAGGTCGTCAACCTACTCGCTCGCGAAGCACGGGCTGTGTTTCACTCTATCGCAGTGTGTGCGCCATGCAGATCCAACTAGCGCGATTAGTATTTTTTGGGGTGGGAGCACAAGTACATCCTCGCTCGCGACTCCTTCGCCCACGCCTAAACTCCCTCATGCGCATACACCACCTATACCCTGAGCCGCCAATGCCATACCTCACTCCCACCACCCGCCCACAGCACCTGCCCGGGCCCATCATCCGCATCGACGACCTGCAGTGCTGTGAACGGCGTGGCGAAGGGCTGCGCAAAGGGGTTGCGGTTCCCGCTCTCATTCCGACGTGGCGGCACATTCGAATGCTCCGACCTCGAGCTTGAGGTGGATGAGGCAGGCAGCGGTCCGGCGCTGGGCCCGACAGGGGCGCCGCTGTCGAGCGCCCACGCGCGCAGGCGGTGGTCCGCGCCGGCTGCAAAGAGGAAGCGCTCCGAGGGGTCGAGGGTGATGCCCTGGCCGAGACCGGGGGTTAGCTTCGGCTGGGGTATCGGAATATAAAAGAACACACAAGACGCCCATTACACGACAACGACGAGGGGTTCCCCGCATACGAGACGACCGGCCCCGCCGTGGGGCGCGCGAAGCGCAGGTCGTAGGTGCCCATCTGCGGTACGTCAATATGCATTTTGTATTTTTTGGAGGGGCTGCCAGCTGCACGCACCCGTCCGTCCATATACCCAATCACGACTTGCTGTGGCTGGCTGCGCATCGGGCGCACGAACACCACCGAGCTCCGTCCTGTTCTCTGCGTGACGGGATCGACAAGGCTGTTGTCGTTTCCCGGCCCGCTCTGAAATAAGACTTGCGCGGCGCCTTTAGCGCTGAGGCGCGTGTCGAAGCGCAGGACGGAGCCGGCGCGGGTGCCTGCGTAGATGAGGGTCTGTGTTGTGCGTTAGATGAAGTTCTGTGGAATGCATTGAGACGTCGAAAGAAAATGCGGTGAGAAGTAGTTGGAAGGACAATTATCTACGGAGAGGAAGAGAGAGTAGATGGACGAGAGGGGGACAAACGCAAAACGCACCTCCTGCTGCGCGACGGTGAAGACGTCGCTCCGGGTAGGGAGCATGCGCAAGGCGGTGTTATCGGATGCGTCGAGATCTGCGAGGAGGACGGCGTTGTCGGCGGCGCCTGCGCGGTGCAATGCAGTTTGAATGAGCCAATCGGCCGGCCACTCGAACAATTAAAGCGTGTCCGCACCGAGGACAAGTGCACGACCCTGGAGGCTCGCGGCACGGACGTCGCGCACCGCGGAGAGGTGGAGGAGTTGCGTGCGGCTATGTACGGACTTTGTTAGTATCAGAAGAGAAAAAATGGAGAATGCACACCCCGGCACTTCTGCGTCCTGCACGCAAATCTTGGTTGTGGACCCGAAGCACACGGCGACGCAGCGCGTATTGGTCGTACACAGGGCGGAGATCTGCGCCGTGCATCAGGTCGATGGACGAAGTGAGAGAAAGAGAGAGGTACTTCGGAAAGCACCGCGAGGGACAATTCAGGTGTCCATTCCGTCCAGTGGTCCATGTCTTCACCAGGATCCACGTCCCGCTGCTGCGCACGAGCGCGGCGATACAGCCATCCACGCGAGTCGCCGAGAAATTGGTGCGTGGGTGTCGTCTATTTGGTGAGAATTAATTCTCTACTCGCATGCAAACCACTCACTTGGAACACACACACGCTTTGGCCGCCGCCGCTGAAGGGCCATCGGACAGACTCGGAAGAGAAACGCGACGTGGCAGCGAGGCGCGAGTGCAGGAGTGCGCTGTCGGTCAATAAATGTATTGGATGTTGATTTCTTTTCGCAAAGAATTCGTGACGCACCTTGCCTCCAGTGCGTGGCCAGCCGACGTCGTCTGACGAGGACAAGTCCACAATACCCGCCGCCGCCGCCGTTGTGGCGGGTGATCCGGTTCTGGCGCCTTGGACTTTGGTTGCAAGCTCACAAAATGACTGGCAGTTTGGGGAGGGCGATTCGACAGAGGGAAATAGCGATTGCGCTCTGGGTCAAAATAGAAGCCAGGAAGCTCGCGAGGAGGCATGTTCAAGAAGGGCGACTCGACCGCACTGGCACGGTGGAATAGAAAAACAAGAAAACTTCTGGCCTGAGCACCGCAGAAATTTCAAGGCTTTGAATTATGTCCAGTAAACCTGTTCACAGAGATGTCTTTGGTGCTAGTAGGGAATTTAAGCCGCCCCATAGCATGCCCAAATTGGGATGTCACGTGAAAAGCGGCCATCAACGGCGCAGAACAATGGCGCTGCTCCCGAAGCCCTTCTTGTATCACTACCACCACCATCCCACCCCCGACTTCGCCTTACCCTCTATCTCAGTGACCAAATCCATTTCCAGCGACCACCATCTGCAAGCCGCAAGCGGCACGTCCTGGGACACTCCAAGCCGTTCTCTCGCGACTCGCACGAGTACTTCAGCCTTCTTCAGGCTCTGATGCCACCCGTCCCCCCCTGTGGCGTATCCCTGCAGGTTTCGGACTGTTATCAATGGGATGGGCTCTGTGGGGCTTCAATTGCATTTCCTGGTGAGGTGGGACAGCACCATTTTTGCGATGTCACCCACCTGAGAAATGCCACTCACCTGGCACCTATACAATCGGACACCGGCGATTCAGTATAGTTAGAAAATTCCTTTGCACGCTGTACTGCAAACCATGTGCAATTTTATTTCATAATGGGTGACTTCCCGTAAGATTTAAATATTCGGGCGCATTTTTTGAGCTCAACCGAGGGTGCCAGTGATAAGATCAACGGACAGGATATTCGTGCTGTCCATATTTCCCGTAAACTAAATCATACATTTATTCCTTGATGTAGCATAAAACCAACTATATGCATACCAGCTCACCCCTAGATGTCCCCTGCACTCCGTTGGCATATCGGGGAAGCGCGATGACGGCGTTAAAACGAATTGTTCTCAAAAACGGTGGGACAACGGTGGGACATGAATTCCACTGGGAAAATGGATCTAAAAGAGCTACAATGAATGTAGGGTACTCGGGGCAAAGCCAGGACCTCGGGAAATTGGCGATACGCAAGTGGTATGCCTGCAAGTATGGGCGGACAGTTTGTGACCAGAGTGACAGGGAGTGACGATCAATCATTTCTGTCCCAAAAGAGATATTCGAGGAAATGAAAGTCTAGACGAGGGGTCCCTACCCCTCGTCTAGATTCAACATATTTCGAGTGATGCGAGCAAGAGGCGTCCGATCTGCTTATCGGACAGCATATCAACCACACGTGCCACTGGGGCACCTTCCATATCGGGTCGTTTATGTCACGGGAACTGCACTCTTTCACCCTCGACTGCATTGCTGCAACGCGTCCCACTGGGGCTGCGATGCGTCTACGTCGCAAGGGAGAAAACAAGGAGAACGAGGTGGTGGTCACACCGACCTCTGACATCGACCCGCGCATGATACTGATACATGCACCCAAGATTAGAAAGCTTATTTTTTAGCTAGAGCTACCAACAATTTTCCCTTGCCTGTGCAGACATGTAAACAGTGTATGTAAATATTTTGAGGAGTTTCTGGGTCATTTATCGTGTGTAGTATTGTAATCTAGAGCGTGGATCCAAACGGAGACACTGCCCGATATGGAAGGTGCCCCAGCGGCACGTGTGGTTGATATGCTGTCCGATAAGCAGATCGGACGCCTCTTGGATGCGAGAATAAATCGCGGCCGTTTTTGGGTGATGCAATTGATGGGGTCCTGACAGGTTGCTCGGCATCACGGCGGAAATGGCGAAAATATTCCTCTCGAATATTTAATGCTTACGGGAAGTCACCCAATAACTACAAGTTTTATAACGCCTCCATACTGCTTTGAATTTATACCCACTTTTACTTGCGAATAGAAGTCAGAGCCGCATTGCCGTTCAGGCCGTGCGATGGCCGCTCTTCACGTGACTTCCCAATATGGGCATGCTATGGGTCGGCTGTGTTTCCTGCTAGTAGAAGCAATAGTTGGCAAGCAAGCTGGCGGATGCGAATAAGAATATGGTAGCAGCAAGAACTGCGACTAGCAGCGAGCTACTAGTACTTAGCAGCGAGCAAAAGGACTGGGCGGCTCGCCGGCCCGTGTCGCCTCAAGACATGTACCAGGAGAGCGGCTTATGCCTTTGGAGGTCCGATCCTGATGCGGACGGAAACACCCCGAAAATGCCCTTGAGGTCCGATACGAATGCGGACAAATCCGGCGAAAAATGGTGCGATGTCCGATCGAAAGCGTGGACGGAGATGGCCGGTCGGAGGCAAGGTCCGATCCGCCTGGCGTACGCTTCGACGAGTTCGACGGCCAAAATTTATTTTTAGCTCGCAGTCCACAATGTTGCAAAGTTCCTACAAGTGTCTCAGTACCTTGTCTCAATGCGAGAAGGCCTTCCATCGAGATGACCGGTGCGGCGCGTACTAACACATTTCAAATTTGAATTCGCTTTCGCAAACCTTTCGCTTGTATGCCTATAGGTCTGCCGTTGATGTAGATACTCTCCAATAAATGGAATTCACGTCTAGAATCATCCTCAATATTTCTGAAGCACCCATAAACCGCCCCCGACCTACAGGCACTTCGGAATTCGGCAAAGTTGACGCGTGGTGTCACAAGTGTGACTCTCTCGCTAACCTCTTTCAATGTCCATCCTCGGCCATCTCGGCCATCGTTTGGTCCCAAGACCTACCTCCTGTCAGAGTTTCGATGACTCTGTTCGAGATGCGGTAAGAGCTCAATACGAGGATAGGAAAAATATCGCGTTTGTGATGGTACCGGTACAAACGCGTAAAGGGACTGTACAGTACAACGTAATATTAAATACTGACTGTCAAACCCAATACGGAAGTCATCCCGGCAGCGCGCAGGCTCGCACCGCCGAATACTTCTAACACCTCCCTGACTCCTCAATTGCAGCGATAGCATAGTACACATAATGGACACGTGGAATTTGGCTCTGAAATGACTTTTGCCCTACCGTTCTTTAACTCTGGGATCCGGCGCTGCTCCGTCTAACGACTCCGACCTACGCCCTCTTAAGCATGTGAAACACGCTCCTTGTCTTTGCGTATGCAATCTCTCCAATGGGAATATGGTCTCAGGCACCCAGCATTTATTGGGCAGTCTCCATAACTGACCCTGTTAAAACTTGATTTTCAGGTTTGCAAGATGTCGAATTTCCAGTTTACATATTACTCATACACATTTTTCAGACTCCCCACATATCCAAAAACTCTCTTCTCGTCTTTACCTCACCTGCCAAATCCCAAAATCCCAAATGCGCAAAAAAGGTCAGTCTCGTCGCCTCTCTCAATGACAATCCTTTGGCTCACCGGTTTTATCCCTCCAATGCGTTAGGTACTGAGGATGCACCAGAGGATGAGCAAGAGGTGCGGGAGGACGAAGAGGAGTGACGTCGACACTGTTTGCATAGAAATGTACCGTATTTCACTTAGTGCTGACGGAAGTCCTGCGGGCAAAGGTCCGATCCCACATGCTGACGAGGCTTGGTCGCCAAGAGGTCCGATCCGCTTTGCTGACGATTTCAACCAAAAAACTGCCTACCCGATCACAATGCGTACAAAATCACCCCAAAATCCGACGTACGGAAATGGCCAAAATCGGCAATTTCGGATCGGACCTCCAAGGGCATAAGCCGCTCTCCTCATGTACCGTCACACCGATCTTAACCACAATGATCTTAGTGGCGGCATAGCTCGAAAGCGTCCTCGCACATAACTCTCGTGCCAATACTACGGAAACTGGAACATATGCCGCTATTAAACTGGAGGCTGCAGCTTCAGGCTGCCTGCAGTAGGATCAACATCAACGCTCCGCGCGAAGCTGACCCGTACGATGACGAGGGCGGGAAGTATGTTCTGCAAAAATTAAAGAAGGTTGCGGTGGTCGCACGCCGGGACATACCATGAGTTGCCCTGATGCCCCGCAAACCATCGAAATAACGGTAGATTCAAGCGCAGCGGCACCACCGAGAGTTTGAGTAAAAAGAATCGTCAAGATGAGTACGAGATAAAGTGCACTGGATTCCAGGCTAATGGCGCCATCAGTATGTGAAACGGCCGCATAAAATGACGAACAGCATTGCGATAGCAGTATTGTATCTTTGGATGAGTTTCTTTTCGCCAACAACCCGAAGATGGCGCCTCGTCCACCATATGCGCCCCGTGGTGAGTCCCGTCAAAACAATATTGGTCGTAATCGCTCCGACAACAGCTACGACTAGGAGCCCGTCCTCGCCGCTTTGGAGCACGCTCACCACGATCCCAAAGACTAACGCTGGTCAAAAACCTCCAACGATCAAAGGGTTGCGTACCTGTGGTAAAAAGTAACAGCAGCAGAGGGACAAGGATTATCCGTCCCTTATAACGAGACTGACCCCATATTGCGTAGCACCGATAAATCTGGCACAACTTCGTTGGTTGCAGATGAACAAAAGAGCAGATCCTCACGAAAAGACTGTCGGCAGCAAAACTAGGCAAAGGGTCAGTATTTCTCGACCAGTTGGTTTCAGAGTCATATGCCGACTTGTTTATAAGGATGACGATATTGTCCCACTGAAGGTTCGTCTGTGATAGATGGCGAAACGAAGCTTGCAGGTCCTGCTGCTCGCTGGCTGTTGCTGCGATCCCCGCAGCCCGTAGCAATCGTACGAACATCACGGTGAATGCAACATGGTAGCTCATCTGCAATATTGAAAAGGCGCATGCAATAATCATGGCCGAGACAAGAACACCGCGTCCGGACGATGTTCGACGACTCAGGAAATAGCATGCTTGCAACGCAAGCAGAATACAGATTCCTAAAAAGGATGAGACACTAAATAGAACAGACCATTTTGACAAACCATTGAAAAACAGCGCGGTCTGCGGAACAATATGAGAAGAATTCAAACCGTCTCAACTATCCATACTTACCGCGGATTTGGTTATCTCGGAAAGCACAAAAGTCCAGTTCGACTCAGGGATTGCAGAGGACATCGCGCGACAGTACAAGCTGCCAAATTGAAGTGAGGGATTCCGCTGCTCGAATGGTCGCGGAAAATGGTCTTCTGGGAGCGCTATGTATTTGCGGCCACCACTGATGGAGAAGTTTCTCTTTACCATGGCGCCGTGATCGTGATATATTGCATGAATTAGCTGGACGATCCTTGATTTTGGACAGCGATACGAAGCTGATTGACGGGAACCATCCAATTCTGAATCAGCTACATTCATGTTTCTCATGTCATTCGGTGCATTTCATGGCAATTTCATGGTGAACCATCAATAGTTTTCACACAGGCACCAAAACTGTATAAAAAGCCTTACGTTTGGTGGAGAATAACCTGCAACTAATGCTGATGAATCCAGACCAAGAAAGTGCACTTCCTCAACTGGGGAAAACCCAAACCTTATTTTGAAAGACAATGAATTCATTTTTACCTGAAACCAACAGTCTTGACGACGACAATCACTCATAACTCGCCGCGGGAAATCCTACCAAGCCTCTCGGCAGGTTAGTGCTAGACATGATACATCTCACCCATTTCCCACAAGTCGCATGTTTCGAAAGCAAATACCTCCCGGCTCCAGCTCGAGTCTCGCGCTGCTTCCAATTCGATTTCGAACATTTTATTGAGCCCCGAGTGGATCCAGTTTAACATTCCCGCACGACGCATCGGCGTCCCAAATTTGAATATAATATAATACGTCGAGACAGACAAATTTACACCATTGACGGCTTTGATTGCGCTGCCATACTGTTCATTTCAGTTTTGCGACCAATACCTAGTTGTACAACAATAAGGGCGGGAATGATGTTCTGCAAGAGTGTTCAGTCTCAAACCGGGGAAGTTCAAAGTTTCTACAAACCACCAGCTGGCCGGCGAATCCATAAATCACATAAGCCACAGGAGATCCGGTTTCCGCGTTCGAAGGACCGATTGAAAGTGCCACTACCAGCACGCACATGCCAATGCAGTACACTGCACTTGATTCCAATCTTTCATGCCTGTTAGTTGACAGACAGTCTGAACGTAACTGAACTCAACGAACAGCATGGCCATGGCGGTATTATATCTCTGGATGAATTTGGTCTGCCCAATTGTTTGCAAATGCCGTCGTGTCCACCAAATCCGTCCTACGGTCAAACCAGTCACAAGTACATTGTTTAGGATCGTGGATCCAACAACAATTCTAGTATCCATGTGATATTGTGGTGGGAGAAGGTCGTTCCGAGAAACCGTTATGTAGCCCAAGACTGTGACTAAATGAGTCTGACCGACCGATACGCATAGACGTAGACACGAACCAGTGTTACAAAGTAAGAAAAACAACGGCAAAAGCAGCACCTGCTTTTTGTTGTGATGTGTTCCCCAGATGACATAGCAGCGATAGATCTATCCGTCAGGTTTTGAGCTGAACTCAGTTCGGAATTATGCCGGTTCTTACCAAAAGGCCCTCAATGATTGCGCTGGAAAGTGTTGAAACACATAATAAAACGGAGAAAAATGAACTGACGTGTTAGTGGCCAAGAGAAAGTTCTCGACGAATCCGAGAATGTTGTCCATGCGCTGCAGAGAATCCCAATGTGCAGTGTATGTTCCGTCACTATTCACTGCCGAGTACACGGACTGCAATGAAATTGTGGTCGTTGCAATTTGCAAAGAGATTTGGGTCATGGCCAGAATAAACATCACCACAATGGCGCACACAAAAACCCAATGCCCCACTGGCTTTCGACGACGGAGAAAATACAATGCCAATACAACAAGCAAGAAATAAAGTCCTAGCAAGACATTTAAAGTCAGGGTTTTTGAGTACTAGAGGCAACGAATGTCGAACCAGTGAAAGACA